>JARPMJ010008997.1:0-30485 GCA_033366665.1 Phoxinus dragarum | reverse complement strand
TTTTGTCAATAATTTTTTTCATAATTTTTACTTTTGTCATAATAATTACGACTTATAATTATGTAATTTAATCTTGTCATATTTTTTTTTACTTTTGTCAATTTTTACTTTGGTCAAAATGTTCCCTTTTTATGTACATTTTCACTTTTTGTCATAATTTAATAATAATTGACTTTCAATTTCATAATTCTGACATAAATTTGACTGTCAGAATTTTTACTTTTTATAATAATTATGACTTTTCATAATCATTATGCGGTCTCAGTATGTCATAATTTTGACTTAAACTTAAGATTCAAAATGATAATAAATATAAAATAAAAAATGTCATAATGACTTAGTATGTAATAATTCCAACTTTGTATGTCATAATAATTATGACTTTTAATATCATAATTCCAACGTTGTCATTATTATGATAAAAAAATTACTCAGTATGTCAATATTTACTTTCACACAATTGACAAAATGCTAAATTATGAGCGTTTCATCAATTAAAAACTACTGCATTTTTGGTCACACAAGGTTATAAACACACACACACACACACACAGGATTTGTTCTAGTAAGTGCTCTGGTTTGAGTGTGTTCAACTGCACTGATCATGATCTCTGACAGGTTGATGAAATCAATCCAGGCTCTTATTATAACTATATAAATATATGTATAAAGGCATAAGAAGAGAAATGCACGCCTCGTGTTCATTAGAGAGCAGAAATTATGACCTGATATAAAGAGCTTGTGTTTGATTTGCACATCAGGATGTTGATCTTCATCATCACTCTTCAATAAACGCACTCAAACTCACATTATCACACACAGCTCATCTCTAGTTGCCTAAACCTGGCAGTGTGTGTTACACGTCCTGCTGGCTCCGGGATGAAGTGCGTTCTGGTGTCTGCCAAACGCATCAATGTACATATGACAAAATATATAGTTTGGAAAGATTCTGCACTTTTAATCTGTTGATATCCCTAGTCATCATATGAAGCTCACACAGTGTGTGTGTGTGTGTGTGGTGTGTGTGTTTCTGAGCACTGTGAGGTGTGTGGTGTGTGTGTGTGTTTCTGAGCACTGTGAGGTGTGTGTGTGTGTGTGTGTGTGTGTTTCTGAGCACTGTGAGGTGTGTGTGTGTGTGTGTGTGTGTGTGTGTGTGTGTGTGTTTCTGAGCACTGTGAGGTGTGTGTGTGTGTGTGTTTCTGAGCACTGTGAGGTGTGTGTGTCGTGTGTGTGTGGTGTGTGTGTTTGTGGTGTGTGTGTGTGTGTGTGTGTGTGTGTGTTTCTGAGCACTGTGAGGTGTGTGTGTGTGTGTGTGTTTCTGAGCACTGTGAGGTGTGTGTGTGTGTGTGTGTTTCTGAGCACTGTGAGGTGTGTGTGTGTTTCTGAGCACTGTGAGGTGTGTGTGTGTGTGTGTGTGTGTTTCTGAGCACTGTGAGGTGTGTGTGTGTGTGTGTGTGTGTGTGTGTTTCTGAGCACTGTGAGGTGTGTGTATGTCGTGTGTGTGTGTGTTTCTGAGCACTGTGAGGTGTGTGCGTGTGTGTGTTTCTGAGCACTGTGAGGTGTGTGCGTGTGTGTGTGTTTCTGAGCACTGTGAGGTGTGTGTGTGTGTGTTTCTGAGCACTGTGAGGTGTGTGTGTGTGTGTGTTTCTGAGCACTGTGAGGTGTGTGTGTGTGTTTCTGAGCACTGTGAGGTGTGTGTGTGTGTGTGTGTGTGTTTCTGAGCACTGTGAGGTGTGTGTATGTCGTGTGTGTGTGTGTGTGTGTGTGTGTGTTTCTGAGCACTGTGAGGTGTGTGTGTGTGTGTGTGTTTCTGAGCACTGTGAGGTGTGTGTGTGTGTGTGTGTGTGTTTCTGAGCACTGTGAGGTGTGTGTATGTCGTGTGTGTGTGTGTGTGTGTGTGTGTTTCTGAGCACTGTGAGGTGTGTGTGTGTCGTGTGTGTGTGTGTGTGTGTGTGTGTAGGCAGATGCAGGGCAGTGTGTGCGTGTGTGTGTGTGTGTGTGTGTTTCTGAGCACTGTGAGGTGTGTGTGTGTCGTGTGTGTGTGTAGGCAGATGCAGGGCAGTGTGTGCGTGTGTGTGTGTGTGTGTGTGTGTGTGTGTGTGTGTGTACTGACCGCAGGCCGTGTGCACGAAGCTCCCTGCTGGTGCGTAACCTCTCCAGATCCTCCACGTCTCGGAAGAGGAAGAACACGTCTTTACACTCCGGATGAGTCTCAAACAACCTGTTAGACACAACACACACTCAGCTCTTCACACACAAGCGCATGTTCAAGTCTTTCCTGAGAGGAAGATCTCGTCTCAGAGTCATATCATATAACTTTATAACCGGCTGAACCGACTCGGCTCGATACTGGTTTGTATGAATGCTTTGGGGATTTTCACTAAACTGGTCTACACTGTTTCTTCAGGAGGAAATACATGTGACCAGTCTGGAGCCGCACGGGTATATCTGTGGCAATAGCAACTATACACTGTATGGGTCAAAATTATCCATTTTTCTTTTATGCCAAAAATCATGAGGATATTAAGATCATGTTCCATGAAGATATTTAGTAAATGTCCTACTGTAAATATATAAAACATGTATTTCTGTGAGTGAATGCAGCACAATCGTGAACATAAATGCACAACTTTAAAGGAGATTTTCTCAATGTTTACATTTTTTTGCTCCTCAGATTCCAGATTTTCAATAGTTGTGTCTCGACCAAAATATTGTCCTATCCTAACAAACCTCACATCAATGGAGAGATTATTTATTCAGCTTTATATGATGTATACATCTCAATTTAAAAATAATTGACCCATGTGACTGGTTTTGTGGTCCAGGGTCTCATATTAGTTTAGTTTCCTTCACTCGGTTCTTTAGGCATCGACGGCTCCATGAAGAACCTTTGACTTCTATGGAAACTGCATTGCATAAACTATCATTATCAGTCAAAATTTTCATATTGGTGCATCCTATTATTTGTTCTTTTTTTAACAGACATGTTTACTTGTCTTTAATAATGTTTATATTTATATTACAGTATTAGGCTAGTGTTAGCTGTGGTGTGGAATAGAGAATTGTGATTTTTAGGCCGTGTTTATGAGACGTCTCTAGCCTCACTGGCTTTTCTTAATATCTGCAGAGTTTCAGTGAAGGATGTTCCTGATTTTCCAGATGTTACGGTGTGTGATCCGACCATCCGACTGTTACGCTCCAATCACTGACGGCTTTAGTCGTCTAGGAAACCCTCACGCTTTTTACACACACCAGAAAGGTCACCATTTACTTTGAAATTATTTTATCTTAGAAAAATCACCAGGAAATTTCACAAATAACTGCATTGGTTTAAACACAGAAAGTCTGAAACGGTATTTTCTTGTAAAACGGACTCCAATAATCCAGTTATATTTATAACTTTTAAATAAAAGAGAAGAAATTCCCCAGTGCATGATAGAAACCAACTGGAGAACATTAGAGGCGCTGAGAATCTGGACATTAAGACATGTTAGTTTGTCAGCATTTGCTCAACAGATTCATTTGTGAAAACATTTTTATACGCGAAAACAGCTGTTATTATGATGATGATGATGATGATGATGATGCATCATAAAGCACTGCAAGTGAAGAGGCATTTTGTCCCATTTAGAGATTTGAGATGAAAACCGAACGAGTGTTTGAGCGCTGAACGTCCTTCATCAGACTTCTCTTCAACAAAGCTCTTTTATTCGCCGCTTTCAGCCGTTTTTACATCTGTTTGGTTGCAGTAAATGAAGCTTGTGTTGATATTTGATCACATGACATTAAGAGATGAACTCTCATATCATGTTTTGAGTCAGTTTGACCCAAAACGATTCAAGTTGTCAGAAATACTGATTAACCCGTGACATTTTCCTCATTTAAGCTTCTTTCACACAGCGCGTTGGTCCCGGGAGATTGCCAGAGTGCCTTCTGTGTGAACGCAAACACGTCCCGGGATTGATGCCGGGTTGGGGACCTAGGAACATTGCCCTGTGTGAACAAAAGCCAGGGTCAATGCCGTAAAGCAGCGGTTCCCAACAGGGGGGTCGCGGGCCACAAGGGGGCGTCAGCGAGCTCTGTGGTCATATTTTGAAAAGTTGAGCAATGAGCATTCAATAAAAGTACTTTTTTCTGTAAAAAATTTACAGAATTTATATAATGAGCGAGTTCATCATGAATCCATTTTCCAATCCGTGTTTTTGTCGTATCCTGAGCCACTTGTACTCCTATAATAAGTGTTTACACTGGGACTATTTTACACTGGTTCGGATCGAGTAGTCCAGGACCTGCGTGACTCGTCATAGACGTACACAGAGAGAAGTAGTTCCGGCTACAATGTTCTTCCGAAAGACGCATTATTCTGTTAATAAACGCAAGTTTATTATCGCTCGCTATAGCGCCAAAAGCGTAAAAAATAAAGCCTCACAAATACCATGCAAGTATTGAGGTCCCAGACAGTCATTTATTAGCCTATATTCTTTTTCATTTTTTTACCTACACACCAGTGTGAATATTTTTGTTATTGCATTTCAAATAGGGCCAATTCATAGGCTACTCCTAGGCTTACGTTTTTAAATAACAATGGGCCTACTGATGTTTTTGTTATTGTATTTTCAATATTATAGGCTATTATTTGTGCATAAACATATCTGTGTATAGTAAACATACCGTTTCTTTGAAAACAACATATTTTGTCATCCTTGCTGCAAGCTTACAAGAGCGATAATATCATTAACTGTGAAGGGGCCCTAAAATATTTTCTTGGGGAAAAAGGGGGTCTCAGACAAAAAAAGGTTGGGAACCACTGCCCGGGTCACATTATCCGGGATCTCTGTGTGAAAGGGGCTTTAGAGTCATGAACAAAGTTGCATGCAAAGTTGTGGGATGTGCATATAGAATTTCTATTAAGATTTATTTTTGTCAGATGGGAGGGCGTTTACATTTATTATGCATTTGGCTGATGCTTTAACCGAAAAATGTTTTACACGGCATTAATGCCGTACATTTTTGCTGGGAATTGAACCCATGATCTTGGCGTTGCGAGCGCCGTGTTGGAGCTTAAGGAAGGCGCACAGAAACAAAAAGTGCTTTTCTACATATCTTCCGTTTTAAAAAAAAGTTACAATACTATGCAAACTTGTTTCCACAGAATACAGAAATAAAAAAAGGTATTTGCAACCTTTTATTTTCACAATTCAAACTTTATTTCTTGCAATTCAAGACCTAAAAAGATGAAATTACTTTTTTTATTTATTATTCCATGCTTCATACAAGCTTCAATAAAATGTTTATAAAGTTTAATTTGTGTGTGTGTGTTTGTTTCAGTGTGTGTGTGTGATGGGTAGGTTTAGGGGTCAGGTTTGTGTGTGTGTGTGTTTATATTTGGTTCTCCTGTGTCCTCAAACCAAATGGCTTAAAAACATACTAAATGGTGTTTTTTGATGTGTGTGTGTGTGTGTGTGTGTGTGTGTGTGTGTGTGTGTAGTTAGTAAATAGATGTTTTTACAATCATACGTTTTCATTATTTTTGGGAATGTGTGAGAACTATTCATGTTAAAGCATTACGGTTTGTTTTTCTTCATATTGTGATATATTATTTAGAATTATATTGAATCTAAATAGGGTCAGTTTATGATTTTGACCATAATTCACAGATTAAGTGTGACGACATTCATACATCGAGTAAGATTCACCAGCTGATTATTAAAAGACTCAGGAGACGTCAGACAGAAAAGTGACGTTCGTGACGAGAAAGGATCTGATCAATCTTCAGGCCTGTGTGATTTGAAACTCTTCAGAGATCGTTACTCTTTATTTGCAGTCGTATCTTCATAATAACAGCCGTTTCACACACAAAAACTAGTTACATGAGCAGCAAATGCTGGTTCTGCTGACAAATTAATGTGTCCTAATGTGTTTGGAAAGATGTATTATGTCTACAGTGTTTGTTTGATGGATACATCACTGCTTTTAAAACTGATACCATAAAAAATAACACCGACTTCACTCCATAATAAGCCGACGAAACCAATTCTCTGAAAAATGCTGATAGAGATGAATTTCCTCTCAGCAAATGTTTCTGTCACGATGCAGCTGTCAGATTCAAAATCAATATATTAAGCAACAATAACAGAATACGAGATCATAATAATGTGCACTGCTAATATTTTACATACCACAGCCATTACATATTTAAAACAGTAATATCCTATACTAAACTAATCTTGACAAAATATATATCATTTGAAAGCTTACAATCTCTTTTTTATATTTTAAAGTTTTTATATTTGGTGACTGATTTTCTAAATAAAAATGACAGAGGAGCCGTAATTTATCAATTTGCAACAAGAATATTTTCATGGCGTGTTCAGACCTTTATATTGAAATAGTGATGAACATGAAAAATCATGAAAGAATGGTAGAAACCTCAGTTTGTGTTCATGCCAAGAGTTCAAAAGATAGCATCCATTCAATTCTTTTAGAAAAAAAGGTCAGAAAATGTTTTAAATATAAAGAAAATAAAGATAATATAATAGATTCAGCATTAGTGATGTGGCGGCGAGCTATAATGCACATCCGTGATCTTTTGTGTTTCTTAGAGGTTGAATTCATTTCAAAATCTGCCAAACTTCCCACACTACTTCTGAATAGGATGTCTACTTCATAAATTGTATGAAAATTGTAAAAATAATGGTTCAGAACTCAAACAACATATGGAAATGGTGGCGCCCTTATATGGGCAGTAATGTCCACTAGTGGAGAAGTGTGGTACTGCGCCCAAACTAAATCTCACTGAACGCTGATCAACCTAACATTTGAAACACAACTTGTTCAGATTTTTGGCTTTGATTTTTTTGCATTTTTACAGTCCACCAGGTTTTGAAAATATATATTTTATATAAAATATGAATAATGAATTTATTTACATTGTACATTTTCATAAACTCAAACTTCTATAACTTTTTTCTGTTTAACTTAATTTATTTCACATCTACAAAAATCTGCCAAATGTCTTCTTTAAAACAAGACCAATCTTACATCTATATTCCAAAGCATTCTTGAATTACAACCATTTAAGTTCGAAACGTGCATTTTCACGTCTATTAAAAAAAGGGGGGGCGCCGCTTAAGGGGTTAATTAGATTAAAACTCTTCCTAAAGATGCTCTTATTTTTAGAGTACATCTATACATGTTTTTATATATTTAAAAAAAAGTCTATCATTGAGGCACAAAAGAAAGTCTGACCAGCTGTTAATATGGATAGAAAAGGAGCATCAGCTCTCTAGAGACGGTGAAAGTTGCTTCAGAATCATTATTTTAACCCGGTTCAGTCGCAAATCAGCAGTTCTGTTTGCACTTTTCTAAGTATAATACTTTTGAGACGCACGTTGTACTTTTTCATGATGCCAGAGATGCATTAAAAAACGCAACCAAGAGGAAAAACTCTTTATATTCCTCTAACAGTGCACAAACCATTAACAAACACATATGGCATTGGACATTAAAGTCAATGTGAAATGCCATTTTGTGTTCATAATGTGACATCCGATTGCAAAAAGGATTTGCAACAAGAGGCGGTACTTGATTTATTTTGTGGTGAATTGATTGGATGGTAAAAACTGGTAGAAAATGTTAATCTGAGAAATTGAAACACTTGAAAACGTGATTTTTTGTTTGTTTGTCTGTGGATTTAGGCTAGTTTACCACTGTGATTGACTTACTGTGAGACTTATATTATTTTTTATTCTTAAAAGGAAATGTGGTTCTTGGAATCAGAATTTCCTTTCCTTAAAAATTTATATTTGTTAATTTTGCTGATATAAATCTAGACATGATACATTGGCTGTACATTACAATAGGCTACATCAGATTTATATTGAGACAACTTGCCCCGCTAAAGGATTGACGTGCTAAATTAACAGTATATTTTGTTTGTGTATTAATAGTATTACTAGTATTAATGTATTAAATAGTATTAATGTTCAAAAGTTTTTCAAAAGACAATATGGACAGACAGACAGACAGACAGATAGATAGATAGACAGACAGACAGACAGACAGACAGACAGACAGACAGACAGACAGACAGATAGACAGATAGACAGATAGATAGATAGATAGATAAAATTTCATGAGAGTAAAAAAGTGTGACAACTAGCCCCTCCAGTTTTCATCGGTTTGGACCGGGAGGCTTGACGTAATATATCAATATGTCGTTAAATATTAGTCATTAACCTGATGTGAAGCATCAACAGGTCTAAAAACATCAGTATCTGTTATTAACATTTAACGTGGAACATAACGATTTGTTTTCATGTTGATATTTACAAACTGACATCACGAATTGAAACACATGGCTTTATCTATAAAAAAGCACTTGTACAAATAAACGAGAGTTGAATAAAACCTGCAATAATTCACAAGATAACGTTAATTCTCACCTGACAAACATGATAATTCCCACTTTGGCGATGTCCTCCTGGATGACTTTCCAGGACTCCTGGATCAGGTGTATGTGACGCGGCGTGAGACGCGCCGGACCGTCCGCGTCCTCCGTGTTCCGGATCTCTTGTGTTCTCGGAGTCAATCCGGATCCTGATATCGCGCAGCCCATCCTGATCCTGATCCTGATCCTGATCCTGATCCAAACTTCCTCAGCTGTCTGTCAGATTAGCCGCTGGTTATGTTCAGTCAGCTGGTTGGGTTAGCCGTGTGTCTCTCTAGCTGTCTGTGTCGCTCAGCTTCTCCATGTCTGTCTGGAATCAGACCTTCAGTGAGAGACTCAGAACCTGAAACCTGCTCACCGGGAGGGAGGAGTTCATCATCATCATCATCATCATCACATGAGAGAGATCCTCAAACACTTGCTTCAAAACAGTAAAATCATTCACATATTTTAAATTCATTGCAGAATGTCATGTGTCACACTTTCAATGAAGTAGGCTATATTACAATATTAATAAACAAGCCTATTAATTACTTCAATGAGCTCATTGTACATAACATTGTTTAAAGTAAGGTGCTCTAAGCGATGTCACGCGTTTTTTAGGCATTTTTTTGTCACATGCAGGCAGCAAACATCTCCTTACCCAGCAAACACATACGAACATGAGGCAAGGTCTGTAGCACGTTCTGCTATGGCAACATTAGGCTTGTTTGAGATTAGCAAAATCTGCGCAGAACCGATCAGCGCGAGATGCATGCACGCCTGGCTCTGATGTCATACTGACGTACGTCAAAAAACTCTCGCGAGCGCAAGGCGGACGTGTCGGATTCTGCAGTCGAGCGCAGACCTGATCAAAAAAGCATGATGGTTAATGACTTGCTGACGACACAGCTTAATGCTCATTGGTTTAAACAACCGTGATGTATTGTTCTCTTAAAATGTTTGATTTTAAAACTCCCATATCATGTTTTTATGCATTTAAATTCTAAGCGAATATTCCCAAACTTTAGGTTAGCCTATGTGATGTCATTTATATAAAAATAAAAATATATATATATTATATAGGCTATATAAAAATATATATTTTATATATATATAAAGGTTAAACAATACAGGGAAAAAAACAATTTGTGAAATGAGATACTAAGACTTCCGTGTATATTCCGTATCAAGCAAGCATAGCTTCTCAACTAAAAAGACACTACGCTGCCAAAACACTTCAAGCGCCCACAGCTAAAAATGCGTCGGGCACACGGCCTTACAGAGAGACTCAGGAAGAGGTTAAACTTTTAGACGCACATGGACGTTTCTGAATGGTTAGTGGATGCATGTATTTAACTTTTACACAAGTAGACAGTTCCTTGAGGTCTTTATAAAGCCCCGTTCACACCGCAAGCGACTTTGTCGCTGTATGTCGCTATAGTCTGTGCTGTGAGTCGCTTGTGGGCATATTCGTAGTGCTGTCACTCTAATCCCAGTTAACAACTTGGTTCCCAGGACATACATTCTAACATTCCCTGTTGGTTAGCTTGGAAAGTTCTCTTTACGTTAATAGAACGTCCTCTTTTGGTTAGGAAAGACAGAAATTAAGACCTAATGTTCCAAATCTTAAAATGTATATAAAGCCTCTATGCAACAGCAGCTCAATCACTGAAACAAATGAAAGAGTAGAAGATCACTTAAGAAATGCTGGATCCAATCTCAGGTGAAGGCATAGGTCAGGTGTCGAAGTTCTTCCCATTACTTGGACATAAAGAAAGGGTGTAAGGAAAAATAAAGATAAGGTCGAGTAAACATTCTTCATCTCATTTGTCCTCTTCCAAATACTGCAACTACTCCTCCCCCAGACATTTGCTTTTGAGTTTTTTGGCTTACATGAAACAAATCCAAGTCATAAAGTCCCTTTCTTTGTATGTCTAAGTAATGGAAAGATCTTCAACACCTGACTATTACTCCATCTAAGCTGGGATCCAGCTATTTCTGATTACAGTGATCTGCTACTCATTTCATTTGTTTCAATATTTGGAATATATTTTAGTAATTGAGCTGCTTTTGCACAAGTAGAGGCTTTATACTACATTTAAGACTTGAAACATTGTCATACCGTGTTTAAGCATTTGTGAATAAAATCCATGATTTTTGTATAGGGCAAGCTTGTATGAAGACAATTTAAGCTTTTTAGATTAAAACTGAGGCATAACCAGTTTAAGGAAGGGAAAAGAAACGCAACAATTAGTGTCTCATGAAGTTTTATTAGGCTTATGAACCTGAAAAGAAGAAAAATCAGGCTCCTCCAGTATCAATTGCCACTTCGGAATAACTTGTCAATTGCTCCTCATTCATTGTTTGAGAGACGAGATAGATTGTGACCGAGCAGGAGAAGACACAGAATTGGGGCTGCGAGGAGGAAAGACTTGATCCTGAGGAAACTGGGGCATGAATGGGTATTGAACACGAGGAGGTACAAAAGGCTGAGGGCCATACCACTTTGGGTACAGTGAAGGATAACCTCCGTACTGGTCAGACTGGGCAGCAGTGGCTGTGGAAGGTGTAGTTGCTGCTTTAACTGGGCTCTTAAAGTTGTACATGTATGAAGGAAACATCGGGTACCTGGACTGTTGACTCTGTGGTGCTACGAACTGGTCAGACTGGGCAGCAGTGGTCGTGGAAGGTGTAGTCGCTGCTTTAACTGGGCTTTTAATGTTGTACATGTATGAAGGAAACATCGGGTACCTGGACTGTTGACTCTGTGGTGCTGCTGGGGAATATGGATCAAACATTGACATGGGATACATTTGAGGGAACATTTGTTGGTTAGGGACTTGAAGAGGAGTAGTTGTTGTAGGTGGCACAGTGGGAGGAGTAGGTCGTACACCAGGGAGACCATGAGAATATGGAGGATACCCCATGCGTCTTCCAAATAGGAAAGGGTAAAACATTTGTTGACTGTGAATTGGGTCCTGGACCGGATCAACGTTTGCTGGGGCCAGCACTGGTTGTGTCACAGGACAAGAAAGAGTCACTGGCCGGTCACCGTACATCAAAGGGAGCTGCATGATAGTATCCTAAGGAAGACATTAACCCATCAACTAGCATACATAGATGAATCAGACAAATGCATTCAGTTATTAATACCTTAATGTCCCAACAGCTTCCTGTAAATGGCGCAGTGACAACCAGTAAACCATCAACAGACTCCAATGTGAATGAGCATTTAGAATATGCTAGAAGCAGAGGCTGCCATGATCCATCCACTGAGAGGAAAGAGAAGAACAAATCAAATAAAGCACACTCTTAGATTAAATTCAAAGACTTAGGGGACTTGCCTTGAACTTTAACATCATCTGCTCTGACGCCAAGTGAGATAATCATGCCAGAAGGGAAGCAGGACACCGTAGGCAGGGGAGGACTCACAGGACAAGACATCTGCACTGGAGCCCCCATTATAAAGAGTGGCAAAATATAACGTCCACCCTGTTAGGAGATTTGGGAAGAAAAAGAAACAATTCAAAAGGCCCACTTTTCACTTGGTTGGAGCAGAGCTACAGTGCACTTATCTTTAGTATGCACACTAACCCGTTGTCTGACATGACAGCCCTGGTATGGAGCATCTAGAGAAACCGCTCTGCGTGCTCGCTTCAGTGAGAAACCACAGCTGGCTGGCATCTCAGACAGAGGCACTGGTGACTCAATTCCTGATGAAGAAATTAATGAATTTAATCAAATAAAAACCCAAACCAACTTACCTCGATCAACCAGAAAGTGTGACGATTTTGCACGTCGGAATGTTTGAACCCCCAGATCTTACTTTGAGTAAGTTCTCAGACTAATTTGATTACATTTTTAAATACCCAGTCATACAATTAATATAAATATACAAATTTAAGGAAAATAAAACATTCGCCATATGCTAATCATGTACATTATTCTTCTATTACATCACATTCATTGACATTAATGCCACAGCTTAATGGTTAAATGAATTTACCACAGAGAGAAATTGAACACATGCAATGTTAGGTTATTATTTGTGCACGTAATAAGAAACGCGTGGTGGCACACAAATCCAAAACAACTTACCTCGATCAACCAGAAAGTGTGGTGTCCTTGATCCTGGAATGCGCAAGGTCATTGAATCATTTCCACAGCGCACAGAAGAACCCAGACGTCGCAGCTTAGCTTTAGCAAGTCGGAACCGCTCTTAAAAATAATTAAAGTTAATTTGTAATTCCCATTTCAAAGTAGGTCCCACTTTAAAATAGGATCTCAAATTACCTTCTTCATTTGATCGGTATTCATCAGACTGTTCTGCTGACCTAAGCCCAGATGTGTCCATTTCTTTATCAGATACTACACCTTGAGCACCAATTAAAAGTTCGCCAAAACGGATTGTGTTTTCAGACACTGCTCCATAATGAGCACCCGTTTCAAAAGAGGACTCAGGATCAGCCCTTAAAGAAGAGCTCAACACGGTCACAGACATTGTGAAAAGTAAAATGCCCATTATCCAAGGCATGGTGAGTTTGTTGTACTACTCAAGAGAGCATGCACACAAACCCAGCTACTGAAAGAATCTTGATTATAAGAGATGAGACACTGTGCTATTTGTACTTACTTACAGGTCGACCAATTAAAACAATTTCTCAATCAGCTTGTTGTGTTCACCTGTGCCTCATTAGGCTGAGAGTTAACACAAGGGGCTT
Organism: Phoxinus dragarum; assembly: GCA_033366665.1. Classification (NCBI taxonomy): domain Eukaryota; kingdom Metazoa; phylum Chordata; class Actinopteri; order Cypriniformes; family Leuciscidae; genus Phoxinus; species Phoxinus dragarum. The sequence continues at coordinate 17,333 of JARPMJ010008997.1, read as the reverse complement.
CATTTTGAATAGCATACTAGCATATATTGCAGAGTAGTATGTAGCCTATTGAAAATTCAGTCAAATGATAACAAAATTCAGAACATTTTGTGTCTTCGTTGATAGGACTCAATAAGGTACAATAATCACTTTATGTATTAGAATGCATGGTTCAAACAGAAAGAGAAAGCTTTTAAAAACGCTTCATTCATGTATTTTTTTATCCATTACACTCCAGTTAAATAGTATAGATAAGTGTGTCCATTGTCTATTTAAAAACATATAAATCTGCAGTCAAAATTAATATAAGAATCACATTACTTAAATAGTTTAGAGATTATTGTTTCCATCGTCTATTTTTTTTAAATTATATTTAAATCTGCTGAAATATGCTGGTGCAGTGACTCTTGGGATGGCCATATCTCTCTCTCCAACACTTTTCTAACGGTCCCTGCACCAGTTGTTGAACCGATTTCGGCTGTAGTATTGGTCCAAATTTTGAAAATTCTGAAATCGGATTAGTCTTGGTTTTGATCTGGATCAAATTGTGATTTTGTATTGTTCAAAACTTTTTTAGTAAGATTAGCTTTTAAAGGTGACATATTAAGCCCCTTTTCACAAGATAATATAAATCTATGGTGTCCCCAGAATGTGTATGTGAAATTTCAGCTTTAAAATAGCCCAGATCATTTATTATAGATTGACACTTTTTGGGTGTGAGTAAAAACGCGACTTCTGATACTCCGCAATAACAAAACACGCGAATCTCACTCATCCAAAATCTCATAAATAACCAGTAGCGAGTGCAGTTTGAGATACATGATGACATTACAACTGTAATCAGCATTAACAAGAATATGTCCATCAACAAACCCATGTGTGCATTTCTGATTTATTGCGGTGCACATGTGGGAACTGTCTTCTGTATCAATAACGGTTTGTTACTCAAAGTAGTATGACAATCTGCATTAATACAGTTTTAGGTAATAGTGGCCCACAGCTGCTTAGCAGAAGTATTTGAGTAAGACAGTAACAGCGTGATTTAGCCAGTTAGCTGGAGACCTACACAATATAAAACATGTATTTTGAACACCCGGTAAAAAATGTATACATCAATAATAATCATACACACAGGTTTTGATTCTGAGGAGCAAGTTGGTCTAAATAAAGTGGGTCATGTCTCAGATTTAATGAATAAGCATTTTGTAAATCCCATTTAGACCTCAGAGATTTGAGAAGAAATCACCAGAAGGTTATACTGCTTTTGTATCTCACCCCACAAGTGTTTACAAAGAGAATTTGCTTTTGCAGAGCCGACATGTACACAACATGAACCAGCTACAGAGTTTGAGGGTCAAAGTAGACGTTGCTTGCGGGCAGCCAAAGAAGACCATAGGCGGGCATGATGAATGATGAAGGTCATTATGCAATTGTGTTACAAATGCAGGTCAAGGAAGCGAGACTAGAAATCCTGAGGACTCGTTTAGGCGGTTCAGAGTCGATTATTTCTTTTGGGAGACAATACATTTATTTATTGTGCACTTTCGACTATACAACTTTGCAGACCATACATTACACACTGCAGCAAAGGTAATATTCATAAAAGCACAGTGGGGGCAATTTAACTAATGTTGTTAGTTAGTTAGTTAGTCGATCCTTATTGTAAAGTGTTACCGACTCTAATCTTTTCAATATTTAGACTTGGAGTATAAAACTTTGTCAGATATAATAAACACAGAACTCCATCTAGATCTGTGATGGCAACTAAAAGATGTTGGTTTGAAGAGGCACTTCACCTCAGTTTGCTCCAGAGACTGTCCATGTAATAAATGTCCTGTAAGGAGATAAAAGCATCTGCTAAATCATTATGTGTTTACAATAAGTTACTTGCCGTTACTCAATTTATCCATTCAAAGGGTTATCTGAAATCTAGGATGAGATTAAGGCTCCTTCCTTGGAAGTCATTAATCTAATCCATGCCATATTCCACCTTAAAAAGTGCATAAACTAATTAAACTACAATACGCCCTTAAGTCACGCAGAAACATTTTAATACAGAAAAAGGCAAACACATTGATCATAAAGGACAACAGGATGATGGGATTAGTGGAAAGCTTCTTTTATTGTAGTATGACAGAAAAATAGAATATGAATTGAACTTTTTTTTTTTTACAAATCGTCACTGCTGAGCTGACAAAGGCATTGTGCATAATATTTAGACCAATTCAAATAAATAAAAAGGATTAAATATACAAGATAACAAGTGACATCAACCCCACCTATGAGCAAAATACAACCAAAACCAGTTAGCTTATAATAACTCCCATTAAACGAGACTATACAAATACAGTTAGGAGGACTCGTTCTGTGACTGTGCATTAATATGTTGCTCGAATGACTTATCCATTTATTTTGGGAATGACATCAGCCTTTATCATACATCTGGCTTGATCTGATTATAATTTCCAGTTGTCTCCTCATTAGTGGGGAATGACTTCTTTATGAGATTACCCTCTTTCCTCTGGTCAGTGCTCGAACACAAACAGTGAAGAGACATCAGGCAGTGCACGTTGAGAACAGATTGCATTTAATATGGCAGTGCTTTTACTTTTCTGATAACATGACAAATGTGTGTGTACCAAGCATAGGTGCATTTTTAACAGTATGCACTGAACTTCTTCCTTATTGCTTTTAATTTCAAAATGACCAAAGGAAACAATACGTAGTAAACCACTTTTCTAAACGTTACAAAAATATGACAGTACCACAGCCAGCTCCTTTAATGTTTACATCTCACTGAAACACACACAAAATAATGCCGAAAAATTCGAATTTACATGTATTTACAAATGCAAATTTTATAAATATAATATCTGAAGTCCTAAGGCATCCCTTTTCCAGTTGGTTTGGACAACATTTGCTGACAGTTCATATCTGGAAGTTAAGAAAAAAAATGTAGACCATGCCTCTCAAAAAGTGGCCAAATTAAAAAAATTTTGAGAAAACAATGTTAGCTTTAAGATATTTTGAGTGTTTGGGAGTAAAAAATATTGCTTTTTAAGACTCACGTGTAAGAACTCAGGTTCTGAAATTTCTCACGCAGGTTTTTAACCAAACTATGTTGACCGTTCTCGGCTTTTTCAAATGAGCATGCTGGGTGCCCTCCATCCATCCACGCACTAAAGTTCTGCTCTTTACTGTTCGCAAGTTCAGATTGTGAAAAATCATCCCATTTTAGTTGATTCTCATTACTATCCTCACCTCTTGTTGCCCTTTCGACAACAATTAGGTTGGACAGGGTATCTAGACCAGAGTCAAAAAACTCATCCGGTTGCTCAAGTGCATGTGATGTCCCCACATCAAAATCTAAAGTATTAACTCTACACAGCGAAGGCAAACCTTCAGCTTCAAGGGTCTTGCTGGAACATGTCGAATCTGTGGATGTACTTCTCTGCACTGTGACACTGTATGAACAAGACAAGGAACGAGATGCTCCGGACTTCTCCGATGTCTCTCCGTCATCCGGAAATCTCTCTGGAAAAGAGTTACTGCGACCCACTGGGATCGGATGAGTGGAAGCGGATACGTCCTCTCTGCTTTTATATTTGGAGCGTAACTCCTTGACATCTGGCCAGTGAAAGCTCTCTGTTTCCACTGGACTTTGTGGTCTCTGGGCATTTAATCTGCAAAAGTATGGCAATTGAGGACTTCCAGGAGAACAGAGGCTGGAAGGTGGACTAGTAGTATTAGAGTCCGGGATAATGTCCTGCTCATTCAAGGTCAGCAACAGAGTCCTGTCAGGCATGCCTATGCACAAAAGAGCAGTGGTTAAAAGTCTGCTTTTACAAATAAGGTAAGAGTTTACACTATGCCAGAGAACACTGCAAATCCATTGACTTCTAAAGAAAATTGTGCGTTGCAAGGATGTGGAGGAATTACACAAGGGTTTGATCAGACATGCAATCCAAAATCTGACTTAGGAATCCATTGACCAATGAGAATTTCAGATCGGAAAGTGCACTTGTGCTTTCGGAAATCCAATTCACTGGGTGCTTCTCATTTCTAATTTGTGCATCCTCGTTTCCTTTCCTCAAGTCTTAGCTCCACTCCCTTAGGATTTGAGGGAAGGATACACCTGTGTGTGTATCCTCGCTCATCACTCCTCGCTCCTCATTCCTCGCCTCCTCTACGGTGCAATTAGAGAATTGAGAAGTCCTTCAAGATGGCCGAGTTCGATCGGTTTCCGGGTCACGGGCTGGAAGACGGAAGAACGAGGAAACGAGGAAGCATCAATTTGAGTATTGAGAAGCACCCACTGTATTCCCACTTGATTTCAATCTTGACACAACCTCAAAAAGGATCGTACAAATTCCTATCCATCAAATGCTCCATCAGAGGCATCTCTATATTGTCTCAAGCCTTTAAACAAATACGTGGATACCAATGGTCTGGATTGGTTTCCAATAAGTTGTAAACAATCACGACTAAGGGATCGCCATCAGGCAAGAAACTTAACCGCAATTTAGGGGGATTGTCCCTCAAGTAAAAGTGAATAGTCAGTTTGGAAAAGCAAATGTCTACTCAGACACTACACCCACCTTTCTCCTTTCCCGGAGGTCTCTCCTCCATGACCGAAGACAGGTTCTTGGGTATGAAATTGATCTCTGAGATCTTGGGTCTCTGCCTTACTACTGGTCTGCTGTTTTTGATCCGCTGACTGTATTGCCTGGCCAACTGGAACACTTTGTTTTTCATCTTCTCCATATCTTGAAGGACGAGGTCATCCTCATTGGCGGACCTTAAAGAGATGATCCTTGGTAGAGGAGGGTGGTTGACCTTGTGGAACGTGCGATCCTCAAATCGATGGCTCTGAAACTCTTGCACCTTGTCCTCTTCTAAGATGTTGTTGATTGGGGATGAGGTCGAGCTTTCATCGGATTCTTCCAATATTAGTAGAGGTTCCCCAAGTCCACTATCAGAGCTCATCTTACTAGTTTCAGCTTTTGTTTCTTGTACAGGTGTGGTCAATTGGGAATTCTCTAAGTCCGGATGCTCTTCAGAAGACCCAGTTATCTCCACTTCCATGTCTTGCCACACCTTGACCATGTCAGATGCGGGCTGGAATTGCTCATTCCCATTTTGAGGTCCAAGCACGGACTCTTTGCCATTTGCAGAAACCACAAAGTCAGAACTGTCCTTTACTTTCTTTTCATCGTCTAAGCTTGATAGATTAAAGACTGACCATAAAGTTGGCCTTGTTACAGAAGAGCCCCTCCTGTGTAATGTCACATCATCGTCTGCAAGGTCATTGAGTTGTTGACTCAGATTGCGCACTAGGCCCGCAGGGATGTATGAAAGGCTCTCTCTGCGTTTAACGCCAAAGCTGGCGTCCTGATTCTCAGCATGATCGTAGTAGTGTCTAATCTTATGTATGAGCAATCGGTCCTTTCTGGAAAGGGTGTCTTGTTTAATTTGAGGTGTTTGGTCTTGAACGAACGGGCTGTCAGGAACGATCTCTGTTAATTGTTCTGGAGTGGACCGTCTAAATTCTTGGGATTTGTCATTCTCATGGTGATCTGGACCTCCGCTTAGCAAACGGTTTCTTCCATCTTCCAAAGAGTCGAGATCAAATGACCCTTCGACTCCAAGACTACTTCTTTGAGAGAGGCTGCTGGTACACCGCTCTGTGATATCACTTGCCTTGTCCAGCATGGATGAAGACAAGAGTCCACCAGGCACTTCAACATCAACCTCCATATTATGCACATCTTCCGAGAGGTTACCTCTGGATGGAGTCGTCCCTTCCTCCGTGGTTGAGAAATCCACACTATGCTTCTTTATATCTCGTCCTCCATTATTGAAGTCTACTATCTCTGGATCAGTGTGGCATCCTGCCATTAATGTCCCACACATTTCAGGATAATCATCTGATTGGTCCATCCTCATCTCCTCTGACCCTGTGTTCGGTGAACTGTGTTCCTCAGTTGTGCCCTAGAAAGTGTACAGAGTGAAGAGAGTTATTGCTACGGGAAGCTATGAAGAAGATAAGAAAAGAGGATATGAAGATTACTTAATTCAATCCTTAACATTTCCTATATGGCTAAGTGACCAGAATGAAAGAACAAGTGCAATTTATCTAGCTTTGAGAGACAGCTGCAATTTGTATTTCCAACAAGTCCTTTTGTAAACCCTCTCTTCCCCTTGTTTATGATTAGCCAATTATCAAAAGTGGGGTATGAGGTTCATAATACATGACGTTACCTGTCCAAAGAGAGTCAATGTTTCATTCATATCATCAGGCTTTTCTTTACAAGGCGTCTGGCTGCTCTTGTTCATTGGCCAGTTCTCCCAACAACCTTCTCTGTCCTGTAAGTACACAATACGGCAATTTAACAGATAAAAAAAAGCGCTACAGAATGACAGCGTTCACATTTGCCAGATGCCATTTATTCTGGGTGTACTTTAGCGACATTTCAACCTTTTGTAAACATTTGCAATTCATTTACTAGCATCCATGCATTTCAATGTTTTTCCACAGACAACTGACCTTCTGAAATTGCTTTTGTGTGCCATCAAACAAAGCACAATAAAACGGGAACCTTTGTTTAATTTAATTACGGAAAGCAAACCATCCGACCTCCACCCCTAAAATTTGACAGTTAAATTTCCCTTTGAAGTCGAACTTCAATCAAAAAAAAAATCTCATTGTGGATCCAAGTGCAAAAACACTATGAGACACCCGACGTCCCGTATTATTATGCATTGGATCTTAATAACAACACAACACGCTGTAACTTCCCCCATCATAATGTAAACAATGCATTCTACATCAAATTTTTTCACATTGAACCATCTACCATGAAATAAAACATTGATTCTTAAGACATGGGACAAAACAATATTACCTGCCATTGATTTAAAAAAATAATGCATTATGGTAGGAAACCAGTCAGGCATAAAGCCTGTTCTTTTCCGAAGTCTCATAACATCAATGATAAATGTTTAGAAAATCACATTTTTAAGATGGCATTTAATTTGCAGGCCAAGAGTCTTAAACAAGACATGCTTATGGATGATTAGTGGCCATGCATGCGGTTATGTCCATGCAATGATTCATGCAACTGCACATTCAAGCATTAGAACTGTGGGTGCACAGGCAGAAATCAGAGTCGGCGTGCAGCAGAGGGGAATGTGACTGATAGCATGGTGGTGGCTCACAGAGAATAGAAAGCAATAGGTGACAGAGACCCTCACCGTTGTGATCTGATCAAAAAGCAAAGCCTTGGCCCTATACCGCCAGCAGGAGATGGCGGCCAACACTGAACTGGCAAAGTCAGCTACCTGCTCAACCCCCATCAGATCTTCCTCTTCTCCTATCCGTTCCTCTGCGGGCGTCTTAGCTTCCTCCTCCTCCTCCTCCTCTTCATCGAGACGAAGACTCCTCTCCTTGACGTCATACAGCGAGCTTGTGCTAGACTCAAGATCTTGTCCGCTCTGAACCATTCCAGGTGCTGCCGTCTTCAGTTGTGGATATGAACGTGCCGTGATGTTGGTAGTGGGCAGTATGGAAAGACGGTCTTTATCTAGTAATAGAGTACCTTCGCTGTCTGCATGCTGGGCGTCACAGAAAAGTTGTGTGATGTCAACATGTGGGCGCTCATTAAAAAAGTGCATTTACTTTTTTACTAATGCATTTAAGTACGAATTGCATTTATGAAATAAATGCACAACATTGTTTCCCATTAATGTGATTTAGCGTAAATGCACTACTGGTCTAAAGTACTGAATAATTAAGATATATTAATGTTTTGAAAGAAGGTTGCATTAAAAAATGCAGTAAAAATTGTGAAATATTATTACATATAGCAGTTTTCTATGTGAATATATAGTAAAATGTAATTTATTCCTGTGATCAAAGCTGAATTTTCAGCATCATTACTCCAGTCTTCAGTGTCACATGATCCTTCAGAAATCAGTGTAATATGATGATCTGATCGAGAAACATTTCTGATTATTATCAGTGTTGAAAACAGTTCTCATATTTCATATTTGGATATCTCTGTGATATGAAATTAAGATAATGAATATTTTATTCATTAAGGATGCATTAAATTGCTCAAAAGTGACAGTAAAGACATTTATAAATGTTACTAAAGATTCTATTTGAAATAAATTCTGAATCCTGAATCAAAATGCATCACAATTTCCACTAAAAAAAGTAAGAAAATCCGTTTTTAACATTGATAATCATCAGAAATGTTTAGAATATTAGAATGATTTCTGAATGATCATGTGATTAATATTAATAATACAAAAATGTTACTATATTTTTAATCAAATACAGTCATGGTCAGAATTAATGGCACCCCTGGTAAATATGATCAAAACTAAAAAAAATAAATCTGCATTGTTTATCCTTTTGATCTTTCATTCAAAAAATTGCCAAAATTCTAACCTTTCATTGAAGCAAGAGAATTGAAAGTGGGGCTAAATCACATTATGAAATAAATGTTTTTTCTCCAATACACGTTGGCCATAATTATTGGCACCCTTTTATTAAATACTTTTTGCAACCTCCTTTTGTCAAGATAACAGCTCTGAGTTTTCTCCTATAATGCCTGATGAGTTTGGAGAACACCTGACAAGAGATCAGAGACCATTCCTCCACACAGAATCTCTCCAGATCCTGCAGATTCCCAGATCCATGTTGGTGCTTCTTCTCTTCAGTTCAGCCCACTCATCTTCTATAGGGTTCAGGCCAGGGACTGGGATGGCCATTGCAGATCTTGGTTTTGTGCTCAGTGACCCATTTTTGTTTTGATTTTGATATTTGTTTTTGGATCACTGTCCTGTTGGAAGATCCAAACATGGCCCGTTATAAGATTTCTAGCCCCGGCTGTTAGGTTTCGATTTTTTATCTGTTGGTATTTGATCCAATCCATGATGCCATGTATCTGAACAAGATGTCCAGGACCTCTGGCAGAAAATTAGGCCCACAGCAGTAAAGATACAGCAGAGTATTTCATTTTACACATGGGGTACTTTTTTATCCCTGTGTGCACCAAACCCATCTTAAGTGTTTGCTGCCAAAAAAGCTATTTTTTTGTTTCATCTGACCATAGAACCCGTCCCGTTTGAAGTGCCAGTCGTGTCAGGTACTTTTAAAACGTCTATGGACAGAGGAACCAAAAAAATTGCTTTTTTGGCAGCAAACACTTAAGATGGGTTTGGTGCACACAGGGATAAAAAAGTACCCCATGTGTAAAATGAAATACTCTGCTGTATCTTTACTGCTGTGGGCCTAATTTTCTGCCAGAGGTCCTGGACATCTTGTTCAGATACATGGCATCATGGATTGGATCAAATACCAACAGATAAAAAATCGAAACCTAACAGCCGGGGCTAGAAATCTTATAACGGGCCATGTTTGGATCTTCCAACAGGACAGTGATCCAAAAACAAATATCAAAATCAAAACAAAAATGGGTCACTGAGCACAAAACCAAGATCTGCAATGGCCATCCTAGTCCCTGGCCTGAACCCTATAGAAGATGAGTGGGCTGAACTGAAGAGAAGAAGCGCCAACATGGATCTGGGAATCTGCAGGATCTGGAGAGATTCTGTGTGGAGGAATGGTCTCTGATCTCTTGTCAGGTGTTCTCCAAACTCATCAGGCATTATAGGAGAAAACTCAGAGCTGTTATCTTGGCAAAAGGAGGTTGCAAAAAGTATTTAATAAAAGGGTGCCAATAATTGTGGCCAACGTGTTTTGGAGAAAAACATTTATTTCATAATGTGATTTAGCCCCACTTTCAATTCTCTTGCTTCAATGAAAGGTTAGAATTTTGGCAATTTTTTGAATGAAAGATCAAAAGGATAAACAATGCAGATTTATTTTTTACAGCCAGTTTTGATCATATTTACCAGGGGTGCCATTAATTCTGACCATGACTGTAAATGCAGCCTCGGTGAGCAGAAGAGACCTTTCAAAAACATTTAAAAACCTGAATTGTTACAAACTTTTGACCAGTTCTGTACATTTAGTGCCATCATAAAAATTAGTCTTATATGTGCTCTAGACATGTGAAACGCTTGCATTCGAGAGCAAACATGCAAACCTTACCTTAAGCGCGCCTGAGCGTCATCCATGGACAATTAAGATGATGCAAAGATGAAAGACAAAGATAAATAAAATGTTATTAAAATAGCAATTAAGCAACAGATTATCTATCTATTGTTTGCAAAGCGTCCTGATATAAAGTGACTTTGGTAACACTTTACAATAAGGTTCGCTAGTTAACATTTACAAAGATTAATAAATGCTGTATACATGCAGTTCATTATTAGTTCATGTTAATTTCAACATTTACTAATACTTTATTAAAATCTTGTTAACATTAGTTAATGCACTGTGAACTAACATGAACAGCTGTATATTTATTAACTAAGATTAACAAAGATTAATAAATACAGCAACAAATGTATTGCTCATGTTAGTTAATACATTAACTAATGTTAACTTATGAACCTTATTGTAAAATGTTACTGAGATTTTTATATTCTGATTGCACATAGCATGGCATTAAAAATGTGTGTTGCAAAAGTCTATGCAAAAGATAATTAAATCAACTGCAAACTTAGACACTCCCCAGACAGGAACAGGAAAAGCCGACGTTGCAAATGACAACTTAATCTGGAAGGTGTGAAAGAGTGTGTGTGTGTCAAGATGAGCGAAAGAGTGTGTGTGATGATGAGTGAAAGAGTGTGTGGAAGAGGACTGCTTGGATTTTCTGCACATTATAATGCGTAATGTCCCCGTGCTGATGGCGAGCCAGACACAGGTTTGTGGACTGAAAGGAACCGGCGCATGACAAAGCCTCGGGCTGATGGGCTTCATAATTAACATCATTATGTGTGCGGGTGGAGGAGCGGGGATGTGGCCTTTGATCCGACGCAGGAGGACGACTCGAGTCTTGTGTGTCTTTGATGCTAAAGCGGGCAGAGGGACCGCAGGGCATACGGGACACGTGTCTCCCTCATGAGCGGACACAAGCACGACGCACCTGCCGTGAGTCCCGACGACAGGGATATGATTAGAAACTTTCTTTGTTTACCAGCCGTATCTCTGATCTTTTGTGTGACTGCGCTTCTTTAATCAGTCAGTCGTTTAAAAATCGGCATGCATAGTGGGAGAAGAAAGACACAATCTTATTTTATTTGCATATATTTTGTTTTCATCTAAGTGCATATGTTTGCTAATACAGCAAGATGATGAAAACATTTTGTGTAAGTCTCCCTGTAGTCGATCATTTTATCCCTTAAATCGCATCTGACACCAAAATTACACATTTTTTAATTTTGCCTTTGAAAAAAAAAAATCGTCATGCGTTCAAAAATAGCTTGACTGTAGGGGTGGGCGATATGGCAAAAATATCATATCACGATTTTATCACGATTCCTTTTCATGTTGGTTTTACTATTTTGCAAGTGACTGAGCATTACAGCCAAACTAATGTTCCTATTTTAAAAACAAAGCCTTAGGTAACAAAATATTAAATAAAAAAGAATGGCAGACATTTAGGCCAAAGTGGCGAAGATAAAAAATCTTTGTCATTATTTTCTTTGTTATTAATATAATAAGAACACAAGATACACATACACAACTTAATATACAAATGAAATAAACAGTGCTTTATTTTTTCAGCTACAGGTGTATTTAACAGCATTGAAGAAAGTCATTAAATGAACAAATATGAAAATAAAACAACTTAGACTTCACTGTATAAATTGTACATTGGCTCTTATTAAAGCCACTATTAAAGTTCTCAGTCAAGAGTGAGGGATTTGCTCTTTGTATTTTGTAGTTTCATTTACATAGTTCTCCCAAAATTTTTAATTGTCATCATTTACTCTCTCAAGCCGTTTCAAACCCGAATAAGTCTCCCTCTTCTGTTGAAAATAAAAGTTATTTGGAAGAATGTGGGTCACCAAACAGTTGATGTACCCCAGAGACTTCCATAATAGTTTTTTCCCACTATGGAAGTCAATGGGGACCAGCAACCGCCCGGTTAGCCACACTCCTCAAAATATCTTCTTTTGTGTTCAGCACAAGAAAGAAATTAATACATGTATGGAACAACATTAGAGAGTGAGTAAATAATGACATCATTTTTATTTTTGGGTAACTATCCCTTTAAGGACAAGCGGCTGCATGTTTAGTATTAGGGCTACTGTCACTTTAAGATCTGCGCGCAACGAGTCTACACGCATTTAACAAGCAGATTTTTTTTCTTAATTTTTTCTATTGTTTTTTCACTTTAGACATAACCAACTTTGTTTATGTAAACCTTGTGTGTATTTGACAGTATTAGCGCAATAAGACTCGAGAGATAACTTAGTCCAGTAAGGCGCTGTTAGACAGGCTTTAGTGCATGTGGGTGTACCGTTATTGCGCTCAGAAAAGCGCCCGTTAGAACAGCGCATCAGCAGCGAATGACATGTTTAACAAGGCTTTAAAGGCTTTAAAGCACATGCAAATAATTAATTTTTATGAACTACAGTGTCCCGTTCCTCTGCATTTATGTGGATATACGTCGCGCTGTACAGTAGCCTATGTTGAGACGGAGGCGCCAGAAATGCAAACTGATAGAATGCACGATCCTACGATATTTCTTCAAAAGCAGATCGTGGAGACATTTTAATCGTCCACGGTCAAAAATCGTGATATCGCACACCCCTACTTGACTGTAACTCTTGCCTCATTTAGTATGCGCAGTTCTATGAATATGCAAATGAGCCCCGCCTCCACTCACTCACTCAGCTCAGAGATCCACTGGTTGACGATCAGACGTTGATCTGATTGGTTACAAGGTAGTTTGTGACGTCAGAAACACCAGCATCCGAACGCAAGAGAACATGACAGCGTTTATTGTGTTTCGTCTGACGCGTGAGACACTTTTTTATGATGGAGGAAAAAAAATAATTGCAGCCCGAGTTTTATTACTGATGCTCCAATTTCCCAGGAAGTGACGATTTAGTTCTCTTGAACACAAGATGGAAACGCTGCTTTATTCGCAAATGTTTTAAGCAATAGTCACAACTTTGGATGGAATCATCGCTACTGTCATGCTATGAACCAACATACTTTACATTTTGGCAAATTGGTAATTAATGAATGAAATCTAAATTATATATTTTCATACAATCTGCTTACGCCCCAGTGTAGGTTATATGTTTAAAAGTGTAATTTCATGCTTACTTTTATCTAAAAATCATAAATGTTTATGCGATTCACAGTGTTCATTCGAAACAAGCCCCAAAACTTTGGTCTCAAACTTTTGTGCATCACCGAATAAAAATAAAAAAACGTTACCTTTAGTGCTTCGTGCAGTCCGTTTCCCCGGTTCTGTCAAAGATAAACAGAGGACAAGATAAGTCACCATGAAATCAAAACTGACCATTCTTATTTTTTTTAATGAAATATTGCCGTGTTTACTATACATTATTTATCGGTTTTAAATTCATCGTAATCTTGAATCAGAATAACTTCCTCTTGCAGCGTCTCTTCTCTTCTCTGATGATGTGGGCGGGGCAACCTGTCACTCACATGAGATCAGCGTAATGGAGACAGAGCGTATTTAGGCCACGCCCACACCGGGGGGGAAACAATCAACCGTCTCCATTGACTCTGCACTGCGAGAGGATCCTCCTCGTCATTTCTTGCTTCTAACTGAAGACAGAAAAATGCCTAAAAGCTGCTGTGTGACGAGGTGTCCAGCAAACAAGCTAAGAAACCCAGAACTAAGTGTTTATAAGCTGTCGACCCCAAAAAACAAGTGTATAAAGACTTAAAAGTGGATGTTTAACTCACTGCACACGCAACTAGTGCATACTGAGTGTCAGGATCCCACAATTTACCCATTCGCTCCAGCCTGTGTCCACTTTTAAGTCCTTAAGGCGAGACACTACAGGTGAATAGGGTACAATTTAAAAATAATAGATATCACCATGAAACTTCCTCAGTTGATTACTTACACAAGTTCATAAAAAAAATGTATTACAAGTTTTTGAAATTTGTATGTTTAATTATGCAAATTAGGTATTATCTCATTAAATATGCACACTTTTGCATATATTTTCGGTAGATAGATCTGAACATATGATAAAGCCAGGTGAAAAACCTCTTTTTTCATTTTGTTTACACACAAGATGAAAAAAGATGTTCAGAGGGATTTCAGGAGATATGCTTTCATTACCTAGGAAATCAAAATATACTGTCCATAGCTTTAAAAAATCGATTTTCGCCATATTTTTGGGATTAAAATGTCCCATAAATGAGGCCAGGAATGATTTATTAACAAATCCCTCTGAACATATCTTCAGAAGACTGCTAAGTGTATAACTGGAAAATGTGGTGTACATCGGTGCTACATAGGCTGAGATGTTTCTACTGGAGGATGACAAAAAACCCATTTTGAGAAAAAGGCATTTAAAGATTTGTAATGTAAAAAATCATACTTTTTTAGTAGAAATAACTATTTACTGACACAATATCTCATCAAATCATTAGCAACAACAATACAAACCACCTAAATAACATCAAAACGTATAAACACAGCATTTATGGCCTTTAACTGAGCAGAAAAACAGTCAAAACACACATCTAAATGTCAGAGTGCGTCACGTGATGCATCTGAACCAATCACGTTGTCAGAAATTGACATCAGCCAATGAGATTTCGCTTTTAGGGTTAAATGCCCATTTTACTTTCACGATTGGTTGCTGATTGACCATATTTGGACCCGACAGCATTGTACAGAAGAGAGAGAGCTTTTCAGACGTGTGTGAGATTAAAGGAAGAACACAGAGATCGCGGAGCAGCGCGTTGATTTAGAACGCCAACTTTTGTTGATTTTCGGAGAAATCTACAGACGCAAATAGACAAAGTCAGTAAAATAAAGACCTAAATGTGTATTTTGGACTTTTTTTCACCACAAGTCTGAAAGAAGACATGTTATTGAAGACAAATAGCCTAAAATCTCAAAATTGACCAGTGAAAAAAAACACGATGTTTTTGCCTGCCGTGTCTCGCCTTAAACGCTTGTTTCTGGGGTCGACAGCTTATAAAAACGTATTTCTGGGTTTCTTAGCTTGTTTGCTGGACACCTCGTCACACAGCAGCTTTTAGGCTTTTTTCTGTCTTTAGTTAGAAGCAAGAAATGACGAGGAGGATCCTCTCGCAGTGCAGAGTCACTGGAGACGGTTGATTGTTTCCCCCCCGGTGTGGGCGTGGCCTTAGATTATGATGCGTTACGCTCTGTCTCAATAGCAAACCACCACCATCCAATCAATTCCCCACAGAAACAATCAAGCCCCGCCCACATATGTTCTCGTTCCAGAAGCGTTTCAATCGGATATACGGCACAATAGAGAAGAAAAGATGAGCGCGGACTTCCCTTTCATGCCGACTTCAAACAATTATATCGTGGAAATTTAGTTCAGCATTTGAACTCTCACTTATACGAGCGAAGAATGAGAACCACTCACCAGAACGTCTCCGTTCCTTCAGTGAAACTCCAGAGAGATCGTCAGTCTGAGAGCACGTGGCCTTCGTGAGTCTGTCCGGGCTGTAGCGGTACTTCACTGGACCTGAGGAGACGAGAGAACGGGTGAAGACCAAACCAAATACTAACGTGTGTCATACTAAGAGTTTCTGTGCATTAAATGTTGAAAACCCGCTCACATGTTGAGTCCATGTCCAGGATGGCGTCTTTAGCCTGAAAGTAATCGCAAAGCCTGTGTTTAATACAATATAGCCGATTCAGTTAAAGGGGGGGGGGGGTGATTATGATTTATGATTATGACTTTTCTAACTGTAGTTAGTGTGTAATGTTGCTGTTTGATCATAAACAACATCTGCAAAGTTACAACGCTCACAGTTCAGAGCAAAGGGAGATATTTGCTTTTAAAGAAATTGATTTTTAAGAACTACAACAAACGGCTGGTAGGAACTACACGACATTCCTCCCGGGTTAGTGACATCACCAACCCTAGAATTTACATAAACCCCGCCCCCGGAACACGATTTATAGATTATCATGACAGAATATGCTAATCAATGACTGGATAACTACACAAACTACATAAATTCATCAACTAACCGTTCAGAAATGTCCTGTTGCTTCTACATGTTGACATTTCTAAATCGAAACACAGAAGCTCTTGAAGCTCCGCCCCCTGTGCCGGGAGCAGCGGCTCATTTGCATTTAAAGGGACAGACACAAAACGGCGTGTTTTTGCTCACCCTCGAAAAGTGACAATTTGAACATCCTATAAAAAATATCTATGGGGTGGTTTTGAGCTAAAACTTCACATACACACTCATCAGAGACTTATTATAGGACCCCTTTAAACATTCATGGATCTGTTCCACGTGACGTACTTTTTGCGGGATAACCGCGTGATGGTTCTCCAGAATGAGTCTCTTTATGTGATGAGCCCAGAGTTTCTTCTCTTCCACGGTTCTGGCCTGTGAAAATGACAACATGATTAAACCGAACACAACAAAGCGCTTGTGTAGTTAGTGGGCTCATACACACCTGGACTGTGTGCGGCTGCTTCGGGTGCTTGTAATGCATCACGCTGAACCGAAGCGAGTCTTTGGCACTCTCGATCAGCATTAGCGTGGCGCACTGAACACAAGCACAACAAGGTTACCAGCGTCTGACCAGTTACAGTTGATCAGCTAACGAGATGCTGTGTCGTTAATTAGACAGATAAACAGCAGCAGCGATATGATCAAAGATACGGATGCATTTGCATTATAAGAAGGGTTACTAAAATGTATTTCATTAATAGGTCAAATGTTGTACATTAATACAGAATTCAATCTGCTATTTTCCAATAGCTCTGTTCAAAGCTCAACCAATCTGATGTTATTATTTATTAAAAGCCCAATATAGAACTGATAATAGTCCAGATGAGGAAACAATATGTGCGAATGAAAGGATATGAGTTGTTGAAAAGCTAATAATTCATTAAATTATAAAAAATAAAATTAAACCATTTGAAATGAAAAGAACAACAAAAAGCTAAGTAAATAAATGCTTCCTAAAAATTTATAAAACAATAAAAAAACAAGAAATCAATAAAAAAAACACTTACTAAAAATGAGTAAAGGAATAAAAATGTAAAAGGAATAAATAATTTTACAATAAAACACTAAATTAATTAAATACAAATGTAAAATCAAAATCAATTAATTAAAAATGAAACAATCAAAATAAAACGCTTAATAAATGAACAAAATAATGAAAATATAACGCTTAATAAATGAACAAAATAATGAAAATAGA
>JARPMJ010008996.1:0-30490 GCA_033366665.1 Phoxinus dragarum | reverse complement strand
TTCAAGAACTGCAGGGTTACTGTTATGGCCGTAACCCACGCCGTACATAACATGAAGAAGAAATCTAGCTCGCTTCTCTGGCTGTCTTAACTCACTCTCCTCTCACTTCCCGCTCTGAACTCTCTCTCTAGCCCCTTAACTCCGCCCCTTAAAGTGAACCAGGGACTAACAGATAGAACCACTTCTTATTCGATTAACACTGTTGAACAACATCACATTAACTAGTGTCTTTCAGCATTTATAATGACATTACACTGCCCCCCTCTTAATAAGAAGAACCCTCGTCCACGAGGGGGCAAACAAAGTCTTTGAGGTGCCCAGGCCGACGTCTCTGCCTCCTTGGCCGCATATCAGTTTGAATGTCTGAGCTTGCAAGGGGATGAGGGGTTGGGGCACGGGAATCAGTGGAAAGTCCATGGGAAGTGACTGAATGTGGGGTGTTTAGTGTAGGGGACTCAAGAGCAACTGGGGTGTGGGCCACAGGCCTGGGGTCAATGTTGTTTTGTGAGGCAAGGGGGGTTAGATTTCTTTTTTCAAAAGAGACGGCCAATTTACCTCTGTACGGGGCCAGCCTGTCTCTATGCAAGGCTACCTTCCTGCCTCTAGGCGGCATCTGCACCCTATACACTACCTCTCCCACCTTCTCTAGAACCAAGCAGGGGCCCACCCAGTGGCAGTCAAGCTTCGGGGAGCGTCCTCTTTTCTTTCTCGGGCTGTACACCCAAACTGACTCGCCAGCCTGGAAGTCTCTTCCCTTGCTCCTAACATCATAGTTCCTCTTCTGTCTCATGCCAGCCTTTTCCAGTTGATCCCTGGCAAACACATGGGCTGTTTCCATCCGATCCTGCAACCTCCTTGCATACTCTGGTCCAGCAGGTACAGCCGGCATGTCTGGGGGTTTCCCGAACAACAACTCTGAGGGGGTCCGAAGCTCACGCCCCAGCATAAGTAAAGCAGGAGTACACAGTGTGGAGTCCTGTACCGCAGATCTGTAGGCCATGAGAATGAAAGGGAGGTGAGTGTCCCAATCCCGCTGATGGTCAGCTGTAAGGATAGCTAGCTGCTGGCCCAAGGTCCTATTAAATCTTTCAACCAGGCCATCGCTTTGGGGGTGTAGAGGCGTTGTGCGAGTTTTTTCCATGCCAAGCCGATCACAAAGGGCCGCAAACAGCTTGGACTCAAAATTTCTCCCCTGATCACTATGAATGACCTCTGCTGCACCGAACCTGCTGAACATCCCCTCCACCAGTGCATCAGACACCGCTTCTGCTTCCTGGTTCGGTATCGCATAGGCCTCAGGCCACTTTGTAAAGTAGTCCATAGCAGTGAGGACGAACCGGTTACCTCTCTCAGTAACAGGGAAGGGGCCCATGATGTCCACAGCTACTCTTTCCATTGGTGCTCCTACAGCCTGCTGTTGAAGTTTGGCATGAGACTGATCGAGAGGGCCCTTATAAGCTGCACAGGCATCACATCTGCGGCAGAAATCCTCCACGTCCCTTCTATGCTGGCCCCAGTAGAACCACTGGCGAAGGCGACGGAGCGTTTTGGACACCCCGAAATGGCCGGACCCCGTACTCCCATGACAAGCGGTTAACACTGCTTCCCTCAGTGTTTTGGGCACTACCACTTGCCATCTGTCCTCCCCAGTGGCAGGCTCCTTCCATGCTCGCTGGAGTACTCCCTCACTCAGCCGCAGTGTGTTGAATTTGGACCACAGTCCCTTTGTGACCAACGAGCACCCCGTAATATTCCCCCAATCGGGTCTCTGCTGTGCCACCAGCCAACGTAGAACAGGCCTCAGATCCTCATCCTGCTCCTGTTCCAACTTCCACTCTGGTGCATCAAACAACCTCAGTGCTCCACATGAAGGCTGTGCTGACTCGTTCCCCAGACACAGTTCCCTCTCCTGCGTCTCTCTCTTCTCACAGTGACGGCAGCCCTCGGCGGCACAGGGGCGGCGAGACAAAGCATCGGCGTTGGCGTGGCTAGACCCGGGTCTATGAACTACTACGAAGTCGTATGACTGGAGTTCTTCCAGCCATCGGGCCACTTGACCTTCCGGCTCCTTGAAGGACATCAACCATTGAAGAGCAGCATGGTCTGTCCTTATTGTGAATGGCGTGCCGCACAGGTAGTATTTGAAGTGTCTCACTGCCATTACCACTGCAAGGAGCTCACGTCTGGTAACACAATAGCGTTTCTCACACTTGTTAAAGACCCTGCTAAAGTATGCCACCACCTTCTCCCCATCTGGTCTGTCCTGCGATAACACTGCCCCCATGCCGACGTTGCTTGCGTCCGTGTCTAAAACAAAAGGCAGTGTGGTGTCAGGTGGAACAAGGACTGGAGCTTCAATCAGTGCTTGCCGAAGGGTATTGAATGCCTTCTGGCACTCGTCAGTCCAGACGAAAGCATGGTCTTTCTGCTGGAGGCGGAACAGCGGCGCCCCTATGGACGAAAACCCCCTTACAAACCTCCTATAATAAGAGGCGAGGCCAAGGAAACTCTTTAGTTGTCTCAGGTCTGTAGGGATTGGCCAGTCTCTGATGGTGTGGACTTTGTCCTCCAGGGTGCCTATGCCCTCCCTCCCCAACTTGTGTCCAAGGAACTCAACCTCCCGCCTCATAAAGTGGCATTTATCTGGATGCAGTTTCAGGCCTGCTGCTGCCACTTTTCCCAGCACCCGACGGAGGGAATTGAGTGCTTCATCAAACGAGTCACCATGGACTAAGAGATCATCCAGATATACAAGACATTGACGGCGAGGAACTCCTGCCAACACTCTGTCCATGAGCCGTTCGAACGTGGGCAGGGGCGTTGCAGAGCCCGAATGGAAGGACCTTGAACTGCCAGAGGCCTCTATTTGTGCGGAATGCAGTTTTGGGCGCAGACTCAGGAGATAATGGCACTTGCCAGTAGCCGCTCCTCAAATCAAGGGTGGAGAACCATGATGAACCAGCTACCAAGTCGAGAGACTCGTCCACTCTAGGCAGGGGGTATGAATCCTTTTTCGTGACTTTGTTGAGCTGCCTATAGTCTATGCAGAACCGCCATCTGGAACTGTTTTTCCGTGGCACCATGACGACTGCTGAAGCCCATGGACTCTCTGAGGGCTCAACTATACCCGCCTGCAGCATTTGTTCCAACTCCTTATCCGCCGCTTCCTGTCGGGCCAGGGGGAGACGACGTGGCCTTACTCTTATTGGGCGGGCATCTGCAGTGTCAATAACATGGTGCATCAAGTGGGTTAAGCCCACTTCATTCTCATTGAGAGCAAAAATGTCGACGAAGTCCTCCATGACTTTCCACAAGCACTCTTTTTGTTGCTCACTTAAGCCCTCACAGTTTTTGGACCAAATGTCTCTCACAGCCGAGATCCGAGACTCTCTCTCATCATCGCACAGCCCATTGTCCACACAACAAACATTCCGTGCTGACGGAATAATGGGGGGAGGGAATGCAGCGTCACAATCGGGGCTGTAGTGTGTGTAGCAATTTGAACTAATGGACGGCGATTTCCCTACATGAGGTGGTGCCCAAAGGCTGGGTTTTCTGCGCCAAGGGCATGCCTGGATGCGTTCGCTGAATACACAGATAGGGACACTGGGGTCAAGTTTGGAGCAGGATGGGTCAGTTGCACCGAACGTCCATCAGGGAGGGTAAGTGAGTCTCTACATAGGTCCAACACACAGCCAACGGCCCTCAAGAAATCCAGTCCCAGGATGCAGGGGTCCTGTACTTCAGCCACCCAGGCCTGGAACGACACAGACAGACCCCCTATGTCAAACAGGAAGAGACCTTTCCCTTGTATTGGCGCAAAGTCACCAGTCACAGTTTTCAGACGAGCAGACGTCGAATCCAAAGTTGTCCCCACTGGAACAAGATCAGGACGAACAAGGGTTGCATTCGATCCAGTGTCAACAAGTGCTGTGCAAGCGACTCCCGCCACTACAATGGGTATGTGGCAAAAATTTCCAACATAAGACCAGCCCACTACCATAACAGTCTCTGCAGGTTGCAGTTTAACCCCTTCCACCACCCGCTGCTCCTCGTCCTCAGCTTGGGGCGAGGTGTGGGAAATATTATCGTGGGCCCGTGTCCCCCTGTCTACACGGGCCCCTGGGCGTTTCCCTGCATTTGACCGATCCTAGGGCAATGTCTGATCAGATGGCCTGGCTGGCCACAGCCCCAGCAAACTGAAGGTCGGCGGCGTGAGCGGGGCTCTGAGGCGGAGCGGCCCGAGTGCATCGTTGCAGCATTTGCATAATTATCCACCCACGTGGGTGTCCTGGGGCACAATTCAGTCATTTCCGCGGCCCTCACTATTGGAGTAACTTCAACTGCATCCATGTCAGCCCCCAGTA
Organism: Phoxinus dragarum; assembly: GCA_033366665.1. Taxonomy (NCBI): domain Eukaryota; kingdom Metazoa; phylum Chordata; class Actinopteri; order Cypriniformes; family Leuciscidae; genus Phoxinus; species Phoxinus dragarum. The sequence goes on along the minus strand of JARPMJ010008996.1, from coordinate 26,123 downwards.
TCTCCCTTTCAATAGCCAGTTCCAACGCTTCACTCAGTGTGGTCGGGTGAGCTAGCTGCGTTTGTACACGGAGCTCTCTTGGGCTGAGTGCCTGAATAAATCTGTCTCTAGCGAGCTCATTCTGGACTGATGGTGGCATTTCAGCATAGGCGCGTTTACATAAGCATTCAATGTCATTTGCCAAAATGCGGAGGGGTTCACCTTGTCTTCTACGTCTGTTATGAAATTCTGTCCTTAGAAGGACAGGCTGGCTACAATGTCCAAACCGCCTATGAAGAGCCCCAACCAATGCATTATAATCATTTCTCTCTGCAGGACTCAACAACAACAGACAGGCAGCTGCATCATCAGTGAGGCACAGCGCTAGCTGCAAGGCTTTATGCTTTTCAGGCCAGCCAGCAGCATCAGCTAACAGTTCAAACTGGGCTCTGAATGCATCCCAATCAGTCTTACCAGAGAACCGAGGTGTTTTAATGGCGTGCGTGTCTGAGTCTCTGATGTATTCGCTGCAGGTCTGGGTGCCGCCATGTTTGTTTACATCCCGCGTCTTCACGTCATCGCGAGAGTGTCTCTCGCCACGCCGCACATGCGCTGTCATATCGGCGCCAATCTGCTGATGTGCAAACTCACTGTGCGGGTTAAATGGAGGCGCAAAACCAGCTTCAGCAGCTTGTAACATGATAGCTTCTCTCATCTTAGCCGCATCGCTCGAAACCCAGCGCGGATCTGCCGCCGGCCCGTGTGTCCACAAGCACTCGCTTTTCCCCCTTACTGTCTCCTGCATCTCTTGCTTCACTTTCGGCCGCGCCCCGTAATCCATCTCGGCAGCGGATGCTCGGCTCGTGCGTTAAAGTCCGTCACTTCTGACACCAAATGTAGCGTTTCGCTACTAGAAGTAAACAGACGGATTCTTTCTCCTTCTGAGGCTTTATTCAAGAACTGCAGGGTTACTGTTATGGCCGTAACCCACGCCGTACATAACATGAAGAAGAAATCTAGCTCGCTTCTCTGGCTGTCTTAACTCACTCTCCTCTCACTTCCCGCTCTGAACTCTCTCTCTAGCCCCTTAACTCCGCCCCTTAAAGTGAACCAGGGACTAACAGATAGAACCACTTCTTATTCGATTAACACTGTTGAACAACATCACATTAACTAGTGTCTTTCAGCATTTATAATGACATTACAATATTTTATTTATATAGCCTATTCATAATATTATTTCTTTTACAGATACATATGGCTTATAAGCTAGAAAAGAATGTAAAAAAAAAAATGACAGTATACATCTTTTTTTTTTTTAAATCTTACACAAAGAAATAGACTTTGTGACCTTGAAAATCTTATAAAATATTACATAAGAGTTTATACTAAAATGTATGTTCTATGTATTTTTCCGTCCAATAAACAGTAGATGTTTCAATTCCTAATGTTCTAGGAAGGAACACACTAAAGGTTAGCCTATATTTAACGGTTTAAACAAAACTTTATCGGTTATTATATAATGTATTCAAGGGTGATTTTATTAATATTTTTTTTCATAATCATGAACTCATGTTAACAGAACCATGAAACTAATATAGTTATCAGGGACGCATGCAGATAAACAAACTTCAGCTGTTCAGACGTAAACAAACACAAGTTAGTGGTACACAAAAACAGGCATGTCGCACACATTGATATGTACACACCTGGAAAAGCGTTTCCAGACATGATGTTATCATCAGATTCACACACAGTGTGTTTGTTGACGGACTCTCGCTGATTCTGGAGAGTTTGTTTGTTCGGTAGTTTTTTACAGTCTATTGTTCAGACTCGCGCTGCGCATGAGCGGAAGATCAAACGTCATCAGTGAGAGTTTGAACAGAGAGGATTTGGCGCCTCCTGCCGGACACTCAGAGAAACACTCACACAGGTTCATGATGTGTCAGAAACAGATCATAAAGGGACTGTAGATGTGCACAAAACAGAGGAGTCGTTTGGTAGCTTTTATGACATATTCTACAGGGACCTAAAACAATATAATTCTTAAATGTTTTTGTTTCATTATCATCTGCACAAAATTTCATTACGTTCAATCCACTGAATAAAATATAATTATGTGCACACAACATTGAACTTATGTGGACACAAATCACCGAGACATTCCTCAGAATATTGTGTGAGATTATTAATCTCAGCACGCCCATTACTGCGAGCTGGGGAGGAAATGACGTGCAAACGAAAGTGAAAGAAAATCGAAACAAACTTGATCAACTACTCGACTCCTGGTGAGTTTACATGTCCTTCAACGAGTTTTATACAGACGTGTTGATTTATTGATAATATAAAATGATATTGAGATTGTTAACCAACAGGGGTTGTTTTTATGTTTTGAATGTATGTTGTTGTTTTAGGAAGTATTTTCCTGCGCTGTGATCTTTCTGCAGTCTGATATAGTAAAGATGGCGACGGGGCCTGAAACTCCTCCTGGTAAGAGAATATCTATCACGGTTTGCGATCGCGGTAATTAATGCAAAATACGGAGCTCCTTATGCGACATGGTGATGGGGAACATATGTTAAATTATAGGGAAAATACATTTCGAGCCCTTTTCGTTCGAATGCAAAACCTTTGAAATACTAGGCTACAATACAGAACACATTATTTCAGACAGCATTTTCCGCTGAATATTCCACTGTAAAATTGTATAAGTTTATACAAGTTTTTAAAAGGAAGGACAAATTCCGATGACGGTGGTCGGTGAGGGTAATATAATATTTCCAATTTCTCCACATAATTCATTATTTTGGAAACCTGTTAGTTTCCAAACCGGACAAGGGCGATTATTGAAAGTGTGCCAGTCAAAATGTTATTAATTTATTAATTTTATGAAGGTTTAATGATAAATGTTAAACTTATACTAAATGTAATAAATATTGGAGCAAATATTTGCTTATCCTCTCAATGATTTCACCAGTGTATCTACATAAGCACATTATTTTGCTAGATATGCATGTTTTCTATACAAGGTTCCAGTTGTTATTATTATATTCCCAGGTAAAGATACTCTCACTAACAGTCACACTAATTACACAGGTAAATCATGATTATTGGTGGGTTTTCACTGCAAAACAACAACAAAAAAGGCACAATGTTTTGACAAAAGCCACACCAATTTCTGTAATTTTGGTCCATAAAAATCATACACTTGACATTATGTACAGTCTCCATATTTTCTGTCTTTTTCAGAGATGTCCGCTGGTCCAGATGATCCAGTGATCCGGGTTCTTCTGATGGGCAGGAAGGGTTCTGGGAAAAGCTCATCTGGAAACACTATACTGGGAGAAAGAAAGTTTAAAATATACAAACAGAAAAAGCAGCATGAAGCTGAAGTGTGTGAGGAAGTAACTCAGACGGGAGAGAAGCAGGTGTGTGTGATTGATCCTCCAGATCTACTGGATCCAGATGTGAATAAAGAGAAGCTGGAGAAGATGAAGGATCAGCTGGTCTCTCGATGTTCATCAGGTCTCAGTGCAGTTCTGCTCACCGTTCCTCTAGAGGAACCTGTGGAAAATGAGGAGGAGATCCTGGATTATATCAAGCGTTTGTTTGGTCCTGAAGTTCAGAAGTACATCATGATTCTGTTCACACGTGGAGATGAGCTGGAGGATCTGGATCAGACCATTGATGAATATCTACAAGATCATGAGGATCTCCAGCGACTGGTGACTGAGTGTGGAGGAAACTTTCACTGTTTCAATAACAAGAGAGAAACTGACGGTCAGAAACTAGACCTACTGCAGAAGATTGAAGGAAGGATGACGGAGAACGGTGGGAAATATATCATGGAACCGATGAAGAGGAGTGACAGCAAGGAGATTCTAATGAATTGTAAGTTGTTCTGTTGGTGTAAATTATTTCAATAATACATTACAAGTTGGGCCACAGGGCTGTACATGAACTGGTTTTGCACATAGCACTGGTGCTGCAGCGGCTGAACGTTTTGTAGGACAGGCGACAAAAGTAATTTCTTAACTGCATCCACTGGGAGAATAAAAAGTACCTTAAGAAATGTGATTTTTGTCGACTGGTTATAGAATCACAAAATATACAGTATAACAAAATCACAAAAGTCCGAGAATGTAAACAGCAAGTCGGACTCACGTGTTGTCATCTTGTAATTACAGTCATAATTACAAGTTCTACTTTCAGAGCAGCACATTCTTAATAAAAACAATAATAGTTCGAATTTGCGGTATTTCTAAATATAATGAGTAACAAAATTGGTTTTAGATATTCAGTAACACAGATGTGGCCCAGACATAAAATGAGTTTGACACCCCGGGGTTATGCCAACCTGTTTATTAAATTTGCAGCAGTGGGCGTTTACATTCACAGCAGCCAATCACAGCAGTGGGCGTTTACACTTAAGTCTCACAGCCAATCACAGCAGTGGGCGTTTACATTCACAGCAGCCAATCACAGCAGTGGGCGTTTACATTCACAGCAGCCAATCACAGCAGTGGGCGTTTACATTCACAGCAGCCAATCACAGCAGTGGGCGTTTACATTCACAGCAGCCAATCACAGCAGTGGGCGTTTACACTTAAGTCTCACAGCCAATCACAGCAGTGGGCGTTTACATTCACAGCAGCCAATCACAGCAGTGGGCGTTTACATTCACAGCAGCCAATCACAGCAGTGGGCGTTTACATTCACAGCAGCCAATCACAGCAGTGGGCGTTTACACTTAAGTCTCACAGCCAATCACAGCAGTGGGTGTTTACACTTAAGTCTCACAGCCAATCACAGCAGTGGGCGTTTACACTGAAGTATCACAGCCAATCACAGCAGTGGGTGTTTACACTGAAGTTTCACAGCCAATCACAGCAGTGGGCGTTTACACTTAAGTCTCACAGCCAATTGCAGCAGTGGGCGTTTACACTGAAGTCTCACAGCCAATCACAGCAGTGGGCGTTTACACTGAAGTCTCACAGCAGCCAATCACAGCAGTGGGCGTTTACACTTAAGTATCACAGCCAATCACAGCAGTGGGCATTTACATTCACAGCAGCCAATCACAGCAGTGGGCATTTACACTGAAGTATCACAGCAGCCAATCACAGCAGTGGGCGTTTACACTGAAGTCTCACAGCAGCCAATCACAGCAGTGGGCGTTTACACTGAAGTATCACAGCAGTGGGCGTTTACATTCACAGCAGCCAATCACAGCAGTGGGCGTTTACATTCACAGCAGCCAATCACAGCAGTGGGCGTTTACATTCACAGCAGCCAATCACAGCAGTGGGCGTTTACACTTAAGTCTCACAGCCAATCACAGCAGTGGGTGTTTACACTTAAGTCTCACAGCCAATCACAGTAGTGGGCGTTTACACTTAAGTCTCACAGCCAATCACAGCAGTGGGCGTTTACACTGAAGTATCACAGCCAATCACAGCAGTGGGTGTTTACACTTAAGTCTCACAGCCAATCACAGCAGTGGGCGTTTACACTTAAGTCTCACAGCCAATCGCAGCAGTGGGCGTTTACACTGAAGTATCACAGCAGCCAATCACAGCAGTGGGCGTTTACACTGAAGTATCACAGCAGCCAATCACAGCATCACAGCAGTGGCCGTTTACACTGAAGTCTCACAGCCAATCACAGCAGTGGGCGTTTACACTGAAGTATCACAGCAGCCAATCACAGCAGTGGGCATTTACACTTAAGTCTCACAGCCAATCACAGCAGTGGGCGTTTACACTGAAGTATCACAGCCAATCACAGCAGTGGGTGTTTACACTGAAGTCTCACAGCCAATCACAGCAGTGGGTGTTTACACTTAAGTCTCACAGCCAATCACAGCAGTGGGCGTTTACACTTAAGTCTCACAGCCAATCACAGCAGTGGGCGTTTACACTGAAGTCTCACAGCAGCCAATCACAGCAGTGGGCGTTTACACTGAAGTATCACAGCAGCCAATCACAGCATCACAGCAGTGGCCGTTTACACTGAAGTCTCACAGCCAATCACAGCAGTGGGCGTTTACACTGAAGTATCACAGCAGCCAATCACAGCAGTGGGCATTTACACTTAAGTCTCACAGCCAATCACAGCAGTGGGCGTTTACACTGAAGTATCACAGCAGCCAATCACAGCAGTGGGCGTTTACACTGAAGTATCACAGCAGCCAATCACAGCATCACAGCAGTGGGCGTTTACACTGAAGTCTCACAGCCAATCACAGCAGTGGGCGTTTACACTGAAGTCTCACAGCAGCCAATCACAGCAGTGGGCGTTTACACTGAAGTCTCACAGCAGCCAATCACAGCAGTGGGCGTTTACACTGAAGTATCACAGCAGCCAATCACAGCAGTGGGCGTTTACACTGAAGTATCACAGCAGCCAATCACAGCAGTGGGCGTTTACACTGAAGTATCACAGCAGCCAATCACAGCAGTGGGCATTTACACTTATAGTCTCACAGCCAATCACAGCAGTGGGCGTTTACACTGAAGTATCACAGCAGCCAATCACAGCAGTGGGCGTTTACACTGAAGTATCACAGCAGCCAATCACAGCATCACAGCAGTGGGCGTTTACACTGAAGTCTCACAGCCAATCACAGCAGTGGGCGTTTACACTGAAGTCTCACAGCAGCCAATCACAGCAGTGGGCGTTTACACTGAAGTCTCACAGCAGCCAATCACAGCAGTGGGCGTTTACACTGAAGTCTCACAGCAGCCAATCACAGCAGTGGGCGTTTACACTGAAGTATCACAGCAGCCAATCACAGCAGTGGGCGTTTACACTGAAGTATCACAGCAGCCAATCACAGCAGTGGGCGTTTACACTGAAGTCTCACAGCAGCCAATCACAGCAGTGGGCGTTTATACTTAAGTCTCACAGCCAATCACAGCAGTGGGCGTTTATACTTAAGTCTCACAGCCAATCACAGCAGTGGGCGTTTACACTGAAGTATCACAGCAGCCAATCACAGCAGTGGGCATTTACACTGAAGTATCACAGCAGCCAATCACAGCAGTGGGCGTTTATACTTAAGTCTCACAGCCAATCACAGCAGTGGGCGTTTATACTTAAGTCTCACAGCCAATCACAGCAGTGGGCGTTTACACTGAAGTATCACAGCAGCCAATCACAGCAGTGGGCATTTACACTGAAGTATCACAGCAGTCAATCACAGCAGTGGGCATTTACACTTAAGTCTCACAGCCAATCACAGCAGTGGGCGTTTACACTGAAGTATCACAGCAGCCAATCACAGCAGTGGGCGTTTACACTGAAGTATTACAGCAGCCAATCACAGCAGTGGGTGTTTACACTGGAGTCTCACAGCAGCCAATCACAGCAGTGGGCGTTTACACTGAAGTCTCACAGCAGCCAATCACAGCAGTGGGCGTTTACACTGAAGTATCACAGCAGCCAATCACAGCAGTGGGCGTTTAGACTGAAGTCTCACAGCCAATCACAGCAGTGGGTGTTTACACTGAAGTCTCACAGCCAATCATAGCAGTGGGCATTTACACTGAAGTATCACAGCAGCCAATCACAGCAGTGGGCGTTTACACTGAAGTCTCACAGCAGCCAATCACAGCAGTGGGCGTTTACACTGAAGTATCACAGCAGCCAATCACAGCAGTGGGCGTTTAGACTGAAGTCTCACAGCCAATCACAGCAGTGGGTGTTTACACTGAAGTCTCACAGCCAATCATAGCAGTGGGCATTTACACTGAAGTATCACAGCAGCCAATCACAGCAGTGGGCGTTTACACTGAAGTATCACAGCAGCCAATCACAGCAGTGGGCGTTTACACTGAAGTCTCACAGCCAATCATAGCAGTGGGCATTTACACTGAAGTATCACAGCAGCCAATCACAGCAGTGGGCGTTTGCACTGAAGTCTCACAGCAGCCAATCACAGCAGTGGGCGTTTACACTGAAGTCTCACAGCAGCCAATCACAGCAGTGGGCGTTTACACTGAAGTATCACAGCAGCCAATCACAGCACTGGGCGTTTACACTGAAGTCTCACAGCCAATCACAGCAGTGGGTGTTTACACTGAAGACTCACAGCAGTGGGCTGTGACACTGAAGTCTCACAGCCAATCACAGCAGTGGGCGTTTACACTTAAGTCTCACAGCCAATCACAGCAGTGGGTGTTTACACTGAAGTCTCACAGCAGCCAATCACAGCAGTGGGTGTTTACACTGAAGTCTCACAGCAGCCAATCACAGGAGTGGGTGTTTACACTGAAGTCTCACAGCAGCCAATCACAGCAGTGGGTGTTTACACTGAAGTACACAGCAGTGGGCGTTTACGCTGAAGTATCATAGCCAATCACAGCAGTAGGCGTTTACACTGAAGTATCACAGCAGCCAATCACAGCAGTGGGCGTTTAGACTGAAGTCTCACAGCCAATCACAGCAGTGGGTGTTTACACTGAAGTCTCACAGCCAATCATAGCATTTACACTGAAGTATCACAGCAGCCAATCACAGCAGTGGGCGTTTACACTGAAGTATCACAGCAGCCAATCACAGCAGTGGGCGTTTACACTGAAGTCTCACAGCCAATCACAGCAGTGGGCGTTTACGCTGAAGTATCACAGCCAATCACAGCAGTGGGCGTTTACACTGAATTATCACAGCCAATCACAGCAGTGGGCGTTTACACTGAAGTATCACAGCAGCCAATCACAGCAGTGGGCATCTACACTGAAGTATCACAGCAGCCAATCACAGCAGTGGGCGTTTACACTGAAGTCTCACAGCCAATCACAGCAGTGGGTGTTTACACTGAAGTATCACAGCAGTGGGCGTTTACACTGAAGTCTCACAGCCAATCACAGCAGTGGGCGTTTACACTGAAGTATCACAGCAGTGGGTGTTTACACGGAAGTCTCACAGCCAATCACAGCAGTGGGCGTTTACACTGAAGTCTCACAGCAGCCAATCACAGCAGTGGGCGTTTACACTGAAGTATCACAGCAGCCAATCACAGCAGTGGGCGTTTACACTGAAGTCTCACAACCAATCACAGCAGTGGGTGTTTACACTGAAGACTTACAGCAGCCAATCACAGCAGTGGGCTGTGACACTGAAGTCTCACAGCCAATAACAGCAGTGGGCGTTTACACTTAAGTCTCACAGCCAATCACAACAGTGGGCGTTTACACTGAAGTCTCACAGCCAATCATAGCAGTGGGCGTTTACACTGAAGTCTCACAGCCAATCACAGCAGTGGGCGTTTACACTGAAGTCTCACAGCCAATCACAGCAGTGGGCGTTTACACTAAAGTATCACAGCAGCCAATCACAGCAGTGGGCGTTTACACTAAAGTATCACAGCATCACAGCAGTGGGCGTTTACACTGAAGTCTCACAGCCAATCACAGCAGTGGGCGTTTACACTGAAGTCTCACAGCCAATCACAGCATCACAGCAGTGGGCATTTACACTGAAGTATCACTGCAGCCAATCACAGCAGTGGGCGTTTACACTGAAGTATCACAGCAGCCAATCACAGCAGTGGGCGTTTACACTGAAGTCTCACAGCCAATCATAGCAGTGGGCATTTACACTGAAGTATCACAGCAGCCAATCACAGCAGTGGGCGTTTACACTGAAGTATCACAGCAGCCAATCACAGCAGTGGGCGTTTACACTGAAGTCTCACAGCCAATCATAGCAGTGGGCATTTACACTGAAGTATCACAGCAGCCAATCACAGCAGTGGGCGTTTGCACTGAAGTCTCACAGCAGCCAATCACAGCAGTGGGCGTTTACACTGAAGTCTCACAGCAGCCAATCACAGCAGTGGGCGTTTACACTGAAGTATCACAGCAGCCAATCACAGCACTGGGCGTTTACACTGAAGTCTCACAGCCAATCACAGCAGTGGGTGTTTACACTTAAGTCTCACAGCCAATCACAGCAGTGGGTGTTTACACTGAAGTCTCACAGCAGCCAATCACAGCAGTGGGTGTTTACACTGAAGTCTCACAGCAGCCAATCACAGGAGTGGGTGTTTACACTGAAGTCTCACAGCAGCCAATCACAGCAGTGGGTGTTTACACTGAAGTATCACAGCAGCCAATCACAGCAGTGGGCGTTTACACTGAAGTCTCACAGCCAATCACAGCAGTGGGTGTTTACACTGAAGTCTCACAGCAGCCAATCACAGCAGTGGGTGTTTACACTGAAGTCTCACAGCAGCCAATCACAGGAGTGGGTGTTTACACTGAAGTCTCACAGCAGCCAATCACAGCAGTGGGTGTTTACACTGAAGTATCACAGCAGCCAATCACAGCAGTGGGTGTTTACACTGAAGTCTCACAGCAGCCAATCACAGCAGTGGGTGTTTACACTGAAGTCTCACAGCAGCCAATCACAGGAGTGGGTGTTTACACTGAAGTCTCACAGCAGCCAATCACAGCAGTGGGTGTTTACACTGAAGTATCACAGCAGCCAATCACAGCAGTGGGCGTTTACACTTAAGTCTCACAGCCAATCACAGCAGTGGGTGTTTACACTGAAGTCTCACAGCAGCCAATCACAGCAGTGGGTGTTTACACTGAAGTCTCACAGCAGCCAATCACAGGAGTGGGTGTTTACACTGAAGTCTCACAGCAGCCAATCACAGCAGTGGGTGTTTACACTGAAGTATCACAGCAGCCAATCACAGCAGTGGGTGTTTACACTGAAGTCTCACAGCCAATCACAGCAGTGGGCGTTTACACTTAAGTCTCACAGCCAATCACAGCAGTGGGTGTTTACACTGAAGTCTCACAGCAGCCAATCACAGCAGTGGGTGTTTACACTGAAGTCTCACAGCAGCCAATCACAGGAGTGGGTGTTTACACTGAAGTCTCACAGCAGCCAATCACAGCAGTGGGTGTTTACACTGAAGTATCACAGCAGCCAATCACAGCAGTGGGCGTTTACACTGAAGTCTCACAGCAGCCAATCACAGTAGTGGGCGTTTACACTGAAGTATCACAGCAGCCAATCACAGCAGTGGGCGTTTACACTGAAGTATCACAGCCAATCACAGCAGTGGGCATTTACACTGAAGTATCACAGCAGCCAATCACAGCAGTGGGCATTTACACTTAAGTCTCACAGCCAATCACAGCAGTGGGCGTTTACACTGAAGTATCACAGCAGCCAATCACAGCAGTGGGCGTTTACAATGAAGTATCACAGCAGCCAATCACAGCAGTGGGTGTTTACACTGGAGTCTCACAGCAGCCAATCACAGCAGTGGGCGTTTACACTGAAGTCTCACAGCAGCCAATCACAGCAGTGGGCGTTTACACTGAAGTTTCACAGCAGCCAATCACAGCAGTGGGCGTTTACACTGAAGTCTCACAGCCAATCACAGCAGTGGGTGTTTACACTGAAGTATCACAGCCAATCACAGCAGTGGGCGTTTACACTGAAGTATCACAGCAGCCAATCACAGCAGTGGGCATCTACACTGAAGTATCACAGCAGCCAATCACAGCAGTGGGCGTTTACACTGAAGTCTCACAGCCAATCACAGCAGTGGGCGTTTACGCTGAAGTATCACAGCCAATCACAGCAGTGGGCGTTTACACTGAATTAACACAGCCAATCACAGCAGTGGGCGTTTACACTGAAGTATCACAGCAGCCAATCACAGCAGTGGGCATCTACACTGAAGTATCACAGCAGCCAATCACAGCAGTGGGCGTTTACACTGAAGTCTCACAGCCAATCACAGCAGTGGGTGTTTACACTGAAGTATCACAGCAGTGGGCGTTTACACTGAAGTCTGTAGGAAACTTTTCCTTCTTCTAAACAAATACCAGGAGACGTTTGGATCACGTTCAAGCAGAAGTTCTTCTTTATTGCGCGTGGCTGCAATTCTTTCAAACAGTCTGAATCTAAACAGTATACATTGAAGTTATATACCTTCTAAGGGGGAGGGATTACATAGAGGTGGAGACTTCTGGGGGTGGAGCGACAGCAGGGAGGAGTTGATTCTCTCTAGTGAAAAACCTGTATTGAATCTGGGTTGCTCCAGAACCAATCAGCATATAACACTCTATTGTATTGCTAATCCAATCATCGTGATGCTTCAACGTCTGAGCTAGGAATCAGCATAACTATTCACATGCTGATTCTGGCCAGGAACTCCGGTTCCATGGGCCATCCTAGAGCCATTAAAGACAAAAGGTGAAAGTCTCAATGACTCATTTACAAGTTGTGCAGGATCTACTGCTGGAAACTCAATAATCATCATTTATACCTAAAACAAAATAGATTATTAAAATTTGTTATCCTTCAGTCCCCCGTTTGAGAGTTCTTAAAAACTCTCACAAAATACAAATTTAAACACTTAAAAGTTCATTCTTGTAACTTGAGTAAGTTACAGGCACGTAGCTTCGGATCTGTGTAGTTCTTCTGTAATTGCATGCGGACACAGAAACAAACATGCAATTAGGGTTCGTGAACCTTTCAGTCATCTGGTGGAATTTTGCTGAAAGATCAAGAATGTCTTGTTGGATTTTGTTCAAGTTCTCTGTTGGATCCATTAAACCTGTGAGATGGGATTAAAGCTCCAAAAGTTCTTTCACCACCATGGTTGTGCACAAGTCAGTCCTGGAAAGCAGCCATGTTCTTTGTTTGTGGCAGAAGCTGAAGTTGCGTGTGCCATGCAACGTTCTTTCCAGCAAACAAGGCGTTCTTGACATATTCATTAGCTCTAAGAATATGTTGTTTCTGGAGTCTACACTTTGCGCGATGTCCATGATGGTTAGTAGTGTGACAATCTTGATCATGTTCGATGGATGACTGAAGGTTCCACTGTTGACATACGGAACGTATGCGAGTCTCTGCGTTGTGTATTTTTTCTTTTTCTTTGTGATAGTTGGCTCAGCAGTGGGTCGAGTCGTTTTCTGGAAGTTTGTGGCTTCATACACAGGTCATTGCATATGGGTCTCGGGACAGTCATCCAGTGGTATCTGCACAGAGGAAGAAAGAAAACAAAAGAGAAAACGGCAACAGAGCAGTATTCGTTGTAAAGACTGGTTGTATCCTCTGTTCCATCTGAGTCTGCTATTTGTTGTTCCTTCTTTCCCTAATCCTTAATTCATGAGACACCTATGAACCAGTGAGGTAAGGATGGACTAGTGGATGGGTAAGGCCTAAGAGGGAAATGTCTTCACCCTGGGTTGGCCCCCGAACGCCTGTTGCGTTCAGTTCTTCCCAGGGCACCTCACTTGTCCGTGTGTCCTATCCTGTCCCTGTAGGTTGGGGAAACAACCACGAGTTCAATGACGAGGGGAGGGGTTGCTTCAAACTAGTAAACAAATGGAGTAAAAGCTGCATAACATTGTTAACTTGTCTTAAGTTATGCTTGTTTTTTCTACATTCTTTCCCAAAATGTCCGTGCTTGCCACAGTAAGAACAACTGGCTTCTCTAGGACTCTTGCGTTTCTTTGGCTTCTCTGAGTTGACCTTAACAGTAACTGCTGCAACTTGTACTCTTGCCTGGACATCAGAATCTCGTTCCCACGTGACTAAACTGTCCAGGTTGTCTTCCAGGGTTCTACTGGACCATGTTAATTCTAAGTAAGGCAATGCATTTTTGTGTTCTGACAGAAGACCCTGAAACCATGTGCGAACTAGGGGACCATTATCACCTAGCACCTTCTCTGGCGTGTCTGCAATTCCGCTGTAAGCTGCAGCGGACTGACAGAACCTTTCTGTGTACTCACAAACAGATTCATCCTTCTTCTGTACACAATTAGTGAGCTTTGACCAGTCCATGTGTGGTCCAACAATGTTCTTCAGAATTTTCAAGACACCTTCTCTCAACTCATCTTTACTGGCATGTAGCAGTTCAGAAGTAACAGCAGATTCAAAACTGTTGAATTCAGATTCAGTTAAAATTTGTGACATCAACTGTGTGACTTCTGTTACCGCCATGTCATAAAGACGCATTTTGCTGATCAATGCCCTTCTAAATTCAGAAAAATTTGTGCGTGCTGGAGGTAAGCTCTGAGATATTCTCTCTATATCTTTAGGAGCTAACGTTGAAATGACTGCTTGTGGCTGCAGTACGGAGGTTGCAGATGGAACTGTGTCAACCCCTTTTACCTGAGGCTTTTGTCTAGCTACGCACACTTCAACTGCATTTACATCTGCATTGACATTGTCCTCTATACTATCAAAAGACTGTAGATCAGGATAGCTTTCATCTGACTGTTGGTCTTCTGAGTCACATTTGGTTGAGGCCGTGTTATGGCCCACCTTGTCTGTGAGACAGGACATTCGAGTATGCAATTGTTTGTTCTGTTCTTTTAACTTATCAATACAACGAGCTTGTTCTTGTACAATGGATAAGCTAAACTCTCTGTGACATAGTATAATACCTTTCACATTTTTCTTCCTGATACATGCACCTAACACTTTCTTGCAATCTTCAATAGACCATACTTTTTCTGGGTCAACACCAAATTTCTTTGTCAAATCCAATCTAACTGTCTCAGTCACGATGGAGTCCATGTGCTCTGATAACAAAGACTTGAATTCACTATCTGTCCATAAAGGGGTAGTCAGTCTAGTACTTTTCCTAAACATTGTGAATTTCTATGTTACCACACAAACAAACACTAAACTTGTCTCTACTGTCTTACAAACAGAGGGTACAATCTTATTAGCACATGACGCTAATCTTCTCTAGCTTACAAAGGACAGGCCTTCTCTAGCAAAAAGGATACACACAAATCTTAACATGTAATGCTAACCTTCTCTGTGAAACAAAGGATAAACAAAATAACTAGCAATTTATGCTAATCTTCCCTGCCTGAACAGAGGATACCAAAATATTATAAAATGAATCGTCTCTAGCAAACGTAGAGGGTAACAAAATATTAGCACGTAATGCTATTCTTCCCTGCCTGAAAACAGAGGATAACTTTCATCTCTAAAAGACAAACTTTAGAGGATAAACTTAGTTAACCAAACCCTGCAGCTGTTTGTTTAACGCTTCTCTGACGGCGCAGAGGATCACACTTTTGTACTGGTATTGTAGGTTCTTTGAATGGAGTGAAACTCACCAAATCTTTCGTTTGTAGAGAAAGATTCCGTCTGGAAAAATTCAGTCTTTGAGATCTTTTTGGAGCTTGAAGTTTCAAGATTCAGTCTGGAACTCAGTCAGGCTTTGAGATCTTTTTGGAGCTTGAATTTTTCAATCTGGAGGAAGCTGGAAAGATTCAGTCTGGCAATCTTTGTCAGATCTTTTGTTGAGCTTGAAGTTTCAAGATTCAGATCTTGGAGCTTGTAGTTCTTTGAGTTTCCTTTTTCTCCATCCGGGTCACGGCACCAAAACTGTAGGAAACTTTTCCTTCTTCTAAACAAATACCAGGAGACGTTTGGATCACGTTCAAGCAGAAGTTCTTCTTTATTGCGCGTGGCTGCAATTCTTTCAAACAGTCTGAATCTAAACAGTATACATTGAAGTTATATACCTTCTAAGGGGGAGGGATTACATAGAGGTGGAGACTTCTGGGGGTGGAGCGACAGCAGGGAGGAGTTGATTCTCTCTAGTGAAAAACCTGTATTGAATCTGGGTTGCTCCAGAACCAATCAGCATATAACACTCTATTGTATTGCTAATCCAATCATCGTGATGCTTCAACGTCTGAGCTAGGAATCAGCATAACTATTCACATGCTGATTCTGGCCAGGAACTCCGGTTCCATGGGCCATCCTAGAGCCATTAAAGACAAAAGGTGAAAGTCTCAATGACTCATTTACAAGTTGTGCAGGATCTACTGCTGGAAACTCAATAATCATCATTTATACCTAAAACAAAATAGATTCTTAAAATTTGTTATCCTTCAAGTCTCACAGCCAATCACAGCAGTGGGCGTTTACACTGAAGTATCACAGCAGTGGGTGTTTACACGGAAGTCTCACAGCCAATCACAGCAGTGGGCGTTTACACTGAAGTCTCACAGCAGCCAATCACAGCAGTGGGCGTTTACACTGAAGTATCACAGCAGCCAATCACAGCAGTGGGCGTTTACACTGAAGTCTCACAACCAATCACAGCTGTGGGTGTTTACACTGAAGACTTACAGCAGCCAATCACAGCAGTGGGCTGTGACACTGAAGTCTCACAGCCAATAACAGCAGTGGGCGTTTACACTTAAGTCTCACAGCCAATCACAGCAGTGGGTGTTTACACTGAAGTCTCACAGCCAATCACAACAGTGGGCGTTTACACTGAAGTCTCACAGCCAATCATAGCAGTGGGCGTTTACACTGAAGTCTCACAGCCAATCACAGCAGTGGGCGTTTACACTGAAGTCTCACAGCCAATCACAGCAGTGGGCGTTTACACTAAAGTATCACAGCAGCCAATCACAGCAGTGGGCGTTTACACTAAAGTATCACAGCATCACAGCAGTGGGCGTTTACACTGAAGTCTCACAGCCAATCACAGCAGTGGGCGTTTACACTGAAGCCTCACCACAGCCAATCACAGCAGTGGGCGTTTACACTGAAGCCTCACCGCAGCCAATCACAGCAGTGGGTGTTTACACTGAAGTCTCACAGCCAATCATAGCAGTGGGCATTTACACTGAAGTATCACAGCAGCCAATCACAGCAGTGGGCGTTTACACTAAAGTATCACAGCATCACAGCAGTGGGCGTTTACACTGAAGTCTCACAGCCAATCACAGCAGTGGGCGTTTACAGTGAAGTCTCACAGCCAATCACAGCATCACAGCAGTGGGCGTTTACACTAAAGTATCACAGCAGCCAATCACAGCAGTGGGCGTTTACACTGAAGCCTCACCGCAGCCAATCACAGCAGTGGGCATTTACACTGAAGCCTCACAGCAGCCAATCACAGCAGTGGGCGTTTACACTGAAGCCTCACCGCAGCCAATCACAGCAGTGGGCGTTTACACTAAAGTCTCACAGCCAATCACAGCAGTGGGTGTTTACACTTAAGTCTCACAGCCAATCACAGCAGTGGGCGTTTACACTTATGTCTCACAGCCAATCACAGCAGTGGGCGTTTACACTGAAGTCTCACACCCAATCACAGCAGTGGGCGTTTACACTGAAGTCTCACAGCCAATCACAGCAGTGGGCGTTTACACTAAAGTATCACAGCAGCCAATCACAGCAGTGGGCGTTTACACTAAAGTATCACAGCAGTGGGCGTTTACAGTCTCACAGCCAATCACAGCAGTGGGCGTTTACACTGAAGTCTCACAGCCAATCACAGCAGTGACTCCTCATGACCCCTTAAAGAACATATGCTAATGCCTGATATGTAAATATCGCTGATCTTCAAGAGAAGAGCTTTTAGAGTAGGTTGTATTTAGTTAAATTGCACATTGATGTGATTGTTGTGTTGTAGTTTCAGGAGAAAGTTCAACAGCTGAAGATGAGCATCAGATTCCTGAGAGGAAAGACCAGATCAGACTGGTTCTGCTGGGAAAAACTGGATCTGGGAAAAGTGCCACTGGAAACACCATCATCGGCAGAAAAGTGCTTGAATCCTCCGTCAGCTCGAACTCTCAGACGAAACAGTGTCAGACAGAAACTACAGTGAGGTTTGGTAAAGAGATCTCAGTGATCGACACTCCTGGACTTCATGATACTGAACTCAATAATGAGGAGGTTAAAACTGAAATAGTGAAATGCATAACATACGCTTCTCCTGGACCACATGCTTTTATTATTGTGATTAATGTGGGTCGATTCACTGAGGAGGAGAAAAGCACAATGCAGCAGCTCAAAGAAGTGTTTGGAGAAGAGATGGAAAAATACTCTTTAATCCTCTTTACTCACAAAGACCAGTTAGAGGATGAAAAGAAAACCATTGAGCAGTTTCTAGAGAACGGTAATCGAGATCTTAAAGAACTCGTAGAGAGTTGTGGAAACCGGTTCTTCTGTTTAGATAATAAGTCTGCCAGTTTCCCACAGTTCAGAGATCTGCTCAGTAAAGTAGAGATGATGGTGGAAGAGAATGGTGGGACACACTTCACCAATGACATGTTTGAGGAAACTGAGAAACACATTCAGGAGATCCAGAAGCAGAAGTTAGATGAGAAAGTGAAGCTGTACAAACAAGAGCATGAAGAGGTCACTCAGACAGAATGGCAGAAAATATACTGGCGTTTAGTAGAGGAGTCACGAGAGGAGGCTGAGCTGTCTTTTTATCTTTCCTTCGCTGCTGAAGTTGTGGGTAAATTTTTTAATCCTTTAGACAGTCTGCTTGACGTATGGCGGAAGATAACAGTGACCCATGAAGAGAAAGAGAGAGCCATAAAGAAGGCTGAGAGTAGAGGAATCAGTTGTAGAAAGGCATCAATACTTGCATTCAGAGCTACAGAGAAGCTAGCGAGACAGAAGATGTGTGGAGTTCAGTGAGAGGTTCAGTAACGGTCAGATAAATGAGCTCTTGACATCTAGACAAACTCCTTCAACTGAATTCTAAACTTTGATTTCTTACCATTGATTTATGTTTCTTGACAAATCAAAACCATCTGTAAAATAGTCAAAAGTTCATGCTTTCTTTGGCAAATACATGTACAAGGAATCTAGCAGTCATGTGAGGGTACTGTAAAATACTGGTTAAAATAAACATGTTATAGTTTTGTCTATTAAGGTCCCAAAACTCTGGGCTTCTGATAATTCTAGACTAGAATATCGAAGTCCACTCTCCCAGTTTAAATCTAGATTAATCATCTCTACTACCCTTATACTGTTATATATCAGATCAACTGCACATGATAATCCTTGCTTAATGTTTTGAACAGCAGCTACACATGTTTAAACTAATACCTGTTAGCTAACTGCCTGATTTGTGATATCTTGAGCTGTATATTTCTGTAATATGGACATTAGTTGGACACAGTCACCTCTGATACCAGAATCGGGTTCATAAAGTGTCAGAAACAGATCAACCGCTGCTGTTTGTGGAGGAGGAGGAGGACAGTAATTAATCTATCCATCGTTCCCTGTAGACAGTCTGGAGCAGATCTGATACACATGCTGTTCAACACTTTAAATAAAGGGAGCTAAAGCAACAGTGTTCTTGTTTTTTTGTTTTTTGTTTTGTCTCATTGTCATCGGCATTAAATGTTATTACATTCAATCCACTATATTTTACAAAAGTTTGCTTGAACACTTTCAGGGTTAGGTTAGTTCCCAGCATGCACTGCATAGTGGTGGTTAAGGACAGTAAATGTTTAAAATAAGTGTTATATATTATGCATTTCTGAGAAAAGGGAGAGATGTCGAGTTGTGTTTGATATGTTTAAGCGTTTCTGTATTTCTGTGGCTCAATCAGAACTTGAGTAAGAATAATGTCGCTTTTCCATTACCAGTACCAGTTAGACTCGCCTCGTCTCGTCTCGTCTTGCTTTTCGCTCCGTTTTCCATTGCAGATAGTACCTCCACAATAGTACCTGGTCGTCATAGCGACGCGACACACACCCGCTACCCACACACACACAGGACAATGGAGGAAATCGAGTGTATGCTGTTTTACATAATATTAGTAATGGGTTTATCACACAATCTCTGGCCAAACTATTTAAAAATGTCGTGGTGATTCAGGATACTCCGTCTGGCGCGTGCAATGATGACGCAGTGAATAGTGACGATTCTCTCTGACCAATCAGCAGTCTGCCGTGTGTCACGTCACATTTTAGTATCGCCTCAGCTCGCCTCGGCTCGCTTAGAACCTCGCTGAGGGTGATACGGAAAAAAGTACCTGGAAGCAGGTTCCGGTACCACTTTTACACAGTGGAAAACCAAACAAAGGCGAGCCGAGGCGAGCTGGTACTGTGTAGTGGAAAAGCACCATAAGTGAACACAAGTGTCCATGTATGAGCTCTTCTCTTCAATGAGCACAAAAACAAACCAAACTACTGAATAAACAACATTCAAAACATGAACAGCTTTATTACTTTATTCAATCAAATCTCAAGCAACTGATCACAGAGCCAGTGATATTACAACATAAAGACAGATCTGTTAGACAGCTTTAGGACACCAGAGGAAGCAGAGGACCCAATCTGATGGGTCTGGATCTGTTCTCGGCTCTGGGATTCTCCCTAGTGGACACAAAGGGAGCTGCGATCCTGACAGTCTCGACCCCTTGGCAGCAAAAATGGCCATCACTGTTTGAAGGCTTGGGTTGCCTCACTGCTTTTGCCCACCAACCTCTCCTGAACCCCGCTGTTAAACCAGTCATTCAACCACTGCGCCGCATTCCTCTGGCTTTCCGTGATGGTGTCTCAGCTGAACTTAAGCAGCTGCTGGACGCTGGCATTATCGAACCAGTGGATGCATCGCCCTGGGTCTCAAACCTGGTGGTAGCTCAGAAAAAATCAGGGGCCCTACGGGTGTGTGTTGACCTGCGAGCAGTGAACAAGGCAGTGATCCCGGACAGGTTCCCACTGCCTACCTCGGAAGAGCTCACTGCTCGGTTCCATGGCTCAACCATATTCTCTAAACTGGATCTCAGACAGGGCTACCTACAAGTGCCTCTCCATCCCAGCAGCAGAAACCTCACAGCCTTCGTGACCCATGCAGGTGTGTTTCGTTACACGCGCATGCCGTTTGGACTTAGCTCCGCCCCCAGCTGTTTTCAAAAAATCATGGTGTCGGTGTTAGCTGGTATACCGGGGGTGGCCATTTACCTGGATGATGTGGTTATCCATGGGCCCTCTCCTGAGAGTTATGATGAACGCCTCAGCAGAGTTTTTGCGGCCCTAGCTGAACACAAACTAACCGTCAATGCTGAAAAATGTGTTTTCTCTGCACCAGTTTCCGACTGTCCGCAGATGGCGTCACACCTCTTCAGTCAAATGTAGACTCCATACTGGCAATTCCCGAACCCAGCTCAGCTGCACAGGTCGCATCCTTCTTGGGCATGACTGGCTACTATCTGAAGTTCCTCCCACATTATTCTGCTACCACTGCTCCTCTACGGCGTCTGCTGCGTAAGGACGAGCCGTGGGTGTGGTCACAGGCATGCTCTGAGGCGGTGCGTGCACTCAAGGTGCAGCTCACCACAGCTCCAGTGTTGGCTCACTTCGATATCTCTAGCCCCACCTTGGTGACCTGCGATGCGTCGGCTACAGCCATAGGAGCAGTACTGTCACAGACTCAGCGGGGCGTGGAGAAGCCCATCGCCTTTGCGTCGCGGGCCCTCAATCAGACAGAGCAGCGGTACTCCGTGGGGGAACGTGAAGCATTAGCCTGCATCTGGGCCTGTGAGAGGTGGCACTTGTATCTCTATGGCTGCGCTTTCACCCTGAGGACAGATCACCAGGCCCTGACTGCACTGCTTTCTACATCGGGGACAGGCCACAGACCACTGCGGCTACATCGCTGGTTCGATCGCCTTCACTAGTATAACTTTGACCTGAAGTTCACTCCTGGCAGAGACAATGTTGTGGCTGATCTACTGTCCCGTGCTACTCCATCTCACCCTGACACGCACACACACACTGACACAGACCAGGTGGAACGGGACATTGTCCAGATGTTACACACAACTCTGCAAGCTGTCGTATCGTTACAAGAACTGAAGGACGCATCTGAACAGGACCCGATTCTTTCTCAGCTCCGTGTCTATATTCTGAACGGCTGGCCTAAGGAGATATCGGAGGGGCTGGCAGCATTTTCCAGAATAAAGCAGGAGCTGTCCTGCTGGAACGACACCTGTGTGGCACGCGGTCTTTGCACAGTTATCCCCAGCACCCTACGTGCACGTGACTTGGAAATGGCTCACGAGGGCCACCTGGGTATTATGAAGTTGAAACAGCGCTGCAGAGACCGGGTTTGGTGGCCAGGGATAGATAAAGACATTGAGGCCCTGGTGAAAGACTGTGCAGCCTGTCTCTTGAGCGGTAAGACGGGTCACCAGGCCCCCCCACCCTTACAACCTCTTGTTTGGCCATCGCAGCCCTGGGATCACCTGCAGCTGGACATATGTGCTGAGATACAAGGAGTTCCTCATCACCAACGCTTCCTAGTGGTTGTCTATGACGAAATGGCCCGAGCTCATTGCCACCGGCTCTGTCACCTCCCAGGTCATAATCAACTTTCTGGACTCTCTGTTCTCCCGCTGGGGCCTTCCTAATACTATCACTACGGACAATGGCCCGCAGCTGATCTCGGCTGAGTTCACCACATACCTCAAAAACAAGGGTATCCGCCACATCCGCACTGCATACTATCATCCCCAAGCTAACAGTGGCCTCGAACGCTTTCATCAGTCGCTGAAAAACAGTATCAGAGCACACCTGTTCCAGGGTTGGACCTTCTCACAGGCCATCCGTCACACACTGCTGCACTACAGAGCCACCCAACACTCTACAACGGGGGTTTCTCCAGCCTTCCTCATGCTTGGCCGTGAGCTCCACCTTCCCCTCGACAGGCTCAGCCCAGCACTGCCTCAGGGACCACTACCAAGCGTCAGGGCCTCTGTTGAGCGCCAGCAGAGGCGGCAGATTGGGTCAGGGTTCGCAGGCCTCACAGAGACCACAAGCTTGCTTCGTATTGGTCTTCCCCTCTCCAAGTTATTCGTCAGCTGGGCCCAGTCACCTTCTTGCTTAGGCACACGGTGGCATGCAAGCCGCCTCCGCAAAGTACCGGCCCTGGCACATACAACAGGTGTCACAGCTCAAGCCACACCCTCAGCTTGGCAGGACACCTCAGTGCTTCAGCCTAGAGTTCTCAACGGGCCTGAAAATTACAACCCGACCCGACCCGGCCCGTGGCTTTTAAAGCCCGGACCCGAACTAACCCGACACATCAACATTAATTATCTGCCCGAACCCGGCCAGCGGCCCGACGGCCGTGTATTTTTTTTTCTCATACACGTTATGACCAGCAGACGGGAATTCAAATCAACCTTTAATGTCCGCCTTTTAACAATACAAACAACTGAAACAATAAACTTTAAATATATAAATATAGGCTATATAAATATGCCTTAGTCTAAATAAAAATCTTCACACAATAATAAATAAAAATAACTCAAACATGTACCCAGCCAGCGGGCGGGCTGTACATAACCTGTAGAATTTCCATCAGAATCCAGCACCAGTCCAAACACTTTCCAGACCTCTGATTTCCCACTCCTGTAGTAGCGATGGTGAATTCACCTGCGGCAAGTTTACTTTTCACCAACTCCATCTTCTTCTCCAGGCTAAAGGCGTGCACGCAGCGGCGTCAGGTCTGCCCGCACCCCTCTCCATGATGCACGCCACGTTACACGCAGCAGCCAGACTTTCTTTACGGTGAACAGCAGCGATGATTTATTTTTTTATTTTTTATTTTTTCACTGAGCGGAAAAGATTAAGCCCGAGGTCCGACCCGACCCCAGTCATTTGCTTATATTTTCGACCCGAACCCGGCCCGACCCCGCGGGTCCCGTCGGGTTTGTCGGGCCGACCCGACCCGTTGAGAACTCTACTTCAGCCAACACCTCAGATAGCTCCTGCACAAGCTCCAGACATCCGTACCAACCTGCCTGTTGAGATGTGTCCTTGCCCATCACAGGCTGCCCAGCCGCATTCTTGTCCTTCGCCGCGGCCTGTTGGCACTCGTTCTCGCCCGGGGCATTTACAGGACTTTTTGTCAACAGTTCATGTTTCAAAACTCTTAGGAGGGGGGGGGAAATGTTGTGTTCTCTAAAGTGGGGTTTAATATGCATTCAGTTAGTGTTCAGTGATGCATAGAGTTTGATTGTGCTGGGAGCATTATGATATGCCTGACGAATGTATAGGTTCGGTTGCTTGGGTCTGAAAGGACGAGGAGATCAAAGTAAAAGTTATAATAAGTTGTTGCTACTCTCTGTGTCGGTGTGATCCTTCCTTAACATAACACCAGGACAATCTCATCTCACAGAAAGATGATGATATCAAAACAGAAACTCACAGTAACGGTGTTCGAGTCGGACAATAATGCCCACAGAGCTAGAGAATATATGCTGAATAGAGAATAGAACAGCTATGTTTATTTTAATTACGTTTATAACTTATGTCATCTGCTCCACTATTAAAGCCTGCTGTAGATAGACCCCGTCTGAATGATGACCAGAATATACTGATGAGTTCAATGAAGTTTATTGTACATCACACAAAAGATGAAGCGTTAGTTTTACTGCAGAAAATCACTGTAAGAATAAACGCAGTATAAGAAGTGCGCATTAAGTCTTATCCATAAACTCTGGGTGCTTCTCAATATCCCTCCTCGTCTCCTCGCTCCTCCGTCCTCCATCCTATGACCCGCGAGGATCGAGGAGTGAGGAGGCTTCCAGAGGAGTCATAAGCGAGGATACACAGGTGTTTGATCGACTAAACGTGACGCACGTATAAATTCTCCTCCCCCTTCACATCGGTCACAATCATTTTAATTTATACTTTACGTTTGCAGTTTATATGAACCATGCATCACACATATTTCAACAGGGTATCTTGCTTTATTATGATGAATTTCTTAAATAAACAAACTTCATAAGGGCAGATCCTTTGAGCGCTGCTGATGACGCTGAGAAGTGACGCTCGAGTGATCAAGTATTCCAATGTAGAAAAAAGCTTTCATTCAATTCCTACGTCCTCATTGTCTTTCCTTGCAGCCTTCCCCCGCGTCCTCCAGGGGGTGGAGCTGAGACGCGAGGAATTAATCAAGGAAAGGTAACGAGGATGCACAAATAAGAAATGAGAAGCACCCTCTCTCTCTCTCTCTATCCCTTTCATTATCATGGAACATAACGTTACACAGCGAAGTACACAAAACACTCGTTACAACTAACTGTAAACAAATATATACACACCTTTTCAGTGTGTGCTTTATAAACTGGTAAACTGTATATCTGTAAAAGACTCGATGAGCTTGAGTGTCATAAAGTGCTCGCGCTCACTATCATTTCTGCGTGATCAGTAACGTTAACTTAGTCCCTGTCGCTCCGGAGACTGTAAGCTGGATCACGGAGAGCAGTTGTACTGATCAATCCTCGAGTAACAACGAAAGTAAATGAAGACTGCTACGTTTATTCTAACATCCAAAAAACAAAACACCTCAATCGCTTCCGGAGACATTCTACTGCTGCTCTAGCGGCGAAACACTGGCGGACTGTGTCCAGCTCACTCAGGGCGGGTCTATGCTCAAACTGCAGTGTCAATCAACAGTCGTGGGCGGGGCCTGTGTCCAGCTCACTCAGGGCGGGGTCTATGCTCAAACTGCAGTGTCAATCAACAGGCGTGGGCGGGGCCTGTGTCCAGCTCACTCAGGGCGGGTCTACGCTCAAACTGCAGTGCCTATCAACAGGCGTGGGCGGGGCCTGTGTCCAGCTTACTTAGGCAAGGCAAGGCAAGGCAAGTTTATTTATATATCACATTTCATACACAATGGTAATTCAAAGTGCTTTACATAGAAGAAATTAAAATAATCAAAAGAAATAAGAATAATTAAAACAGTTTAGAGTAAAAAATAAAAATAAAATAAAATAAAATACAGTGCAAACAGTCGGACGAACAGTGGCACAGTGCTCATTCAGTAAAATGCTAAGCTAAACAGATGTGTTTTGAGTCTGGATTTGAATGTGGCTACTGTAGGAGCACACCTGATCTCTTCTGGAAGCTGGTTCCAGCTGCGGCTGGCATAATAGCTAAAAGCGGACTCTCCTTGCTTTGAGTGAACCCTTGGTATTTCTAGTTGATGTGATCCTAATGATCTCAGTGATCTGTTGGGTTTATATTCAGTGAGCATATCTGCAATGTATTGAGGTCCTAGGCCATTAAATGATTTATATACCAGTAATAATACTTTAAAATCAATCCTAAATGTGACTGGAAGCCAGTGTAAAGACCTGAGGACTGGTGTGATGTGTTCTGGTTCTGGTTCTGCTCAGGATCCTGGCGGCAGCGTTCTGTACGAGCTGCAACTGTCTTATGGTCTTTTTGGGAAGGCCAGTGAGGAGTCCATTACAATAATCCACCCTGCTGGTGATGAAAGCATGCACAAGTTTCTCTAAGTCCTGACTGGAAACAAAGCCTCTAATTCTTGCAATATTTTTTAGATGATAGTATGCCGATTTAGTTATT
>JARPMJ010008995.1:0-30493 GCA_033366665.1 Phoxinus dragarum | reverse complement strand
AAGAAAATAAAGACTTAGAATAAAAACGAAATGAAAGCAAACGAAAGAAGGCTTGCGGTGAGTGCGAATAGAGGTCTCTCTCTGCTGGAACACTGCACACTGAGGAGAGCTCCGCGCGGCATTTTGAAGAGATTGAAGTCACGCCTCCCTCCTGTGTAAGGACCAATGGCTTTGGGGCAGGGGTGACCAAAACCCTCGTGGTTCGCTAAGAAACGCCTCCCGGGGCGGATGCGCGTTGTAGATTAAATCTGTTATAACCTGATATAAATGGCAGAATGCATAATTTCATAATTTGAGTTAGAGATTCGAAATCAGTAGTCTTCCTCGAATACAACCATATCAAAGATTGCTTTTCTGTGATTAGCTAGCAAGAAATTACATGATTCTATGACTTACATGAGGCTAAACAAACATTTCCATCCTTGATTATACAATACACTTATAATCGGTCTGTGTATAGAGACCATGACATACAACGCAAATACATTTTCAAATACATTGAAAGGATTGATTTTTGATCACAGTGTCCATGGGCCAGATTGTCTGTGTGTGTGTGTGTGTGTGTGTGTGTGTGTGTGTACGGTTTGTTCAGAGTTCGTTCAGACCACGTGTTTGAACTTTTGTGCTGAGCTCCGGGGAAATACAATGTATGTGCGTTTTCTGAAATTGATGTAATTAGCCACTCGTGGACTTTGGGATCACCATCTGCTAACAATCCAGAGTTTGTGAGGTGTCTTTTGAGCGTGCGTATGTATGTGCGTCTGAGTTGATGAGATCAGTACTGAGCGTTTGGCAAGACACTGTCCTATTGTCTTAAAAGGGTTAATCATTTGTTAATGATCCCCTGATCGCTGTGGACCCCCACAGGGGAGTCGTGAAACAGACTGGGTTTTGTTGATTTTCTAACAGAGCTGTCTGTGAGTGAGTCACATGTCTGGCGCCATGGTGTCCCTTGTGTTGCAATCCAGGAAGGACAGTGTCGTGTGTAAATTAGATTTGATTAAATTAAATCGGAAGCACATGGTTCATCTGACATAGGCTACAAAGGTAACACAAAATGTGTAGTCCTTATAAACACAGAGATGTGTTAAGAAACTAAACAGGTTGTGTGTTAAATTTGACACAACATGTGTTGTCCCTAAGCACACACACTACATGTGTTAAAATCTACACAACATGTGTTAAAATCTACACAACGTGTGTTGTCCCTGAGCACACACACACTACATTTGTTAAAATCTACACAACATGTGTTAAAATCTACACAACATTGTCCCTGAGCACACACACTACATATGTTAAAATCTACACAACATGTGTTGTCCCTGAGCACACACACACACTGCGTGTTAAAATCTACACAACATGTGTAGTCCCTGAGCACACTCACTACATGTGTTAAAACTGACACAACATGTGTCATTTTTAACACATCTCTTTGTGTACGAGCGAGAGTGAGCCGGCAGTGTATCCGCGCATAGCGCGTGGAATCAGGGCAAAAAATTTGGAAATGCACTGTCTCCTCAAAATATTCTGTTTGCAAGCAGCAGAAGGCCATCTTATGCGAGAGAGAGACACACACACACGCGCACACAGTGAACCTGTGTTGTTTACTCAGCTGCGCATAATAACACCGAATTAACAGTAGTGTGGATGAGGCCTGATTCTGCTTGTTAACAGCAGATGTTCATCAATAATGCTCAATCATCACTTAATTAATCACTTAATTATCTAATTAATTAAATTTAACTCTGCTTCAGTGTTACTAACACTCTTTGAGCATGGCTTATATAAACTCTGAGCAGTGTTAATTTACCACTGGAGATTTTGCTGTGTATAATGTTATCTGTAGCTATTTATTTGTGTTACCAGAATGTTCTCCTAAAAGGTAGGCTAAAACTTTCTAAAACCATTTTAAACATGTTCAGTGAAAACATTGACAGAACATTATCCCCTAACATTCTTATAACAATTTTGCGGTAAGTGTTTGTTACAGCAAGATAAAAATGTGATCAAATATGTTTGTTACGAGTTTTAAGATGGAGTTTTAAATATATAAAAAAACAAAAACCGTGCACAATAAGTTTTAAAACCCTTCATTGAGACAAACACAAACCTCAATCTCAGTTTGGCTGGAAATGTTTGGCCACTATCATGGATCAGTGTTTGCTTTAGTTGGGCTCTTGACCCTTGACTCTTTAACATTAGTTTTATCTGATTCTTGAAACCGAGTGTTTATTAGGCACATTTATTATGGGGGGGAGAAAATGAGAATGCTGTTGATGTTCATAACGACGCAAAAAAAATAGTGGGATATCTTTAGCGAACGAAGGATACACCTTAAGCATCCTCCAAATTCCTGTGAAAGAAAGTTGCATTCAAAGGGTGCATTCGGTGTGTCCTTTTTTAAAGAGGCAGTTTCTGCTTGACGAATGCGGCCTCTGGAGTGTGCTTTTGAAATGATCTTGATCAGCTGGTTCAGGAGTGTTTAATCAGAGCATAGTTAAACTCTATAGTGGTGCTTCAGGAGCAGGATTGGAAACCACTGACATGATAACCAGAAGTCTGCAAGTTACTTTAGTTTTGAATACCTGCTGTCTTAAATCATGTCTTTAATAATCAATGTTAATTTATATTTTATCCATTTAGCATCAAGACAGAGTTTGGAACAAAGGAGTCTCCAAATGTGCTGTTGTACTGGGATGGCTTCACAGTCTCATCTGAAGTTTTATCTCTGACCACGGCCTGCAAGA
The DNA here is from genome assembly GCA_033366665.1 of Phoxinus dragarum. NCBI lineage: Eukaryota > Metazoa > Chordata > Actinopteri > Cypriniformes > Leuciscidae > Phoxinus > Phoxinus dragarum. The sequence goes on along the minus strand of JARPMJ010008995.1, from coordinate 27,740 downwards.
TGGATCTCTACAGGTTTCCCTTCGACACCCAAACCTGCAGTATAACTCTTCAGTCTACAACGTACACTCTAAAAAACGATTCGTTGGCTGAACAACCATTACTTATTTAAGTAGTTAGATTAAACGCAAAAAAAATAGTATTCATAACTGTTCAACCTCTACTTACCATATATAGTATGTGTAACACAAAAATATAAGTTACCAAGTGAACTTAAATGTATGCAAAAATAAAATGAAAAAAACATAAGTAATGTCAACTACTATAAAAATTAAGTAAATCTAACAATAACATTTTAAATAACTTTATGAGCCACGTGATATGCAAATTTCCCATGATGCCTTTCCAGCCAAAAATTCAGAACCAGACATTTGTCGTAGCCATTTTGTTGTGTGAAGACGGTAGGCTATAAGCGAAAGGTAAGCTTTCTTTAAACTTGCCCTATATGTAAAATATTAGATTTTTTTAAATGTTAATAAACACTTGTTTAATGTGTAGGTTAAAGATAGTCAAACTCAACGTGAGGAACACGCTGAAAAGAGGTAAGTGCTTCACTTTTTTAACAGCCTAATTTGCATTTTTCGTCCAGAAATTAACTTTTAATCTGAACTTTTGCTTTAACATTTTGAAACGTGTGATTTACGAATAGCCTACGTAGGAAAACGTTTGCCTACTACTTTGCTAAATATTAAAAGAGGTGGCGCGCGCGCGAATTAATATTCTATAACCTGTGTTTGAAATATTAAAGTTAGTGTCCTTCCATCGAACGCATGGTCAAGTGTTTTAATAACTTAGTCATTGTTATATTTCGAAATATATGACAATGCAATGCCTGGCACGTAGGCTGTGCATTAATGGACAATTCGAACATTCTTTCCCCCACGGAGAAATTCGTACAGGCCTAACGAGCACCTGAGTAACGATCTTGCCTGTTGATTTTTCGGATAAATATATTTATTTCATAATCTCTATATCGCGGGAAAAGGGGAGCGGCCAGGCCTTGCTTGGGCGCGGGTTACTTTTTGGGTAAGTTATACAAATATTAAATTGGTTACAGCTCCATATGTGCACAATCATTAAATAATGGCGAATCTTAATTCAAACGCGATATTAACATGCATGACAGCAACGACTCTTTACTATTAAACCTTCGAAATGATCAATGTAAACCATTTTAACAAAAGTTTATCATCAAATAAAGATTGTAGATCAAATAAGTTACTCTGTTTAGCTATTCCAGTATAGTGACTGTTTTCAGATTCGTTCAAAACCCCTGGACAAAAGACTTCATTGATTAACTTGTGAATATATATATATATATATATATATATATATATATATATATATATATATATATATATATATATATATATATATAAAACATTTTAAATTAAATATAAAATATACAAATGTTTATATTTATATAATAATTGACTTATTTGTACAAATTAGTAAGATTTAATATTTTCAAGAGGAGTCCCTTCTGCCCACCATTTATTTGATCCAATTATACAGCAAAAAACTAATATTATGATTTTTTGAAAACAATTGTTTTCTATTTGAATATATTTTAAGATGCAATTATTTAAAGGTTTAGGGTCTTAAAAAATAAATCAATACTTCTATGCATTAAATTGAACAAAAGTGGCATGGTTTTTCAACATTATTTTCTATACTATTTTAGATAAATGCTGTCCACACAAAACAGAAACAAAACACAACATAAAACAGGCCTGTTCCTCACACGTTCTTCACAGTTGTTGCTCTTCCTTTATGCTTCCGCTTCTCTGTGAGCGATACGAGACCGGAGCATTGCGCAGGTGCCACTCATCAGTAATCACGCCACCGGCGTTGTGCCGTCTTCCACGGCCCCGATCTCATCCAGCTTGCCACAGTGTTGTTCTGGCCATTATACGACTAAAAATATTTGAGTCACAAGACCTGTTTAGCCATCTGGTTTTAGGTTTGGTTTTTCAAAAGTTTGATTTTAGTCTTGTTTTATTAGGTTGTTTGTTGTACAATCCAAAAGTGAATGTTGAGAATTTAAAGTATTGTTGCAAAGAGTGAAACTTTATTTTTTAAAGTTTTTTAAAGCTTTTGTAAAGATAGAATTAAAAAAAGAGAGAGAAAAAAATATGTCTTAAAATGATTGTAAGACAATACTCTCTAAGACAATACTTTTGTTGTAAATTTAAAGTGTGGTTTCATGCTTTGCAGTTTGTTGCAAAAAAATCAAGTGAAATGCTTTATTTTGTGTGTTTTGCATGTTATTTTATTTAAGATTATTGAAGCTGTGCAGTAAACAGACCAATAGCTCAAGATCTTAAGTTAAAAAGGTTAAGTTGGTTCAACTCATTTAATTGTCTTATTTGATTTATATATGAGCTTACATGTTAAGTTAACACAACTAAGATTTATATAGATCTCACATGGCCTGCAATGTGTTGGATTTACTTAAAATATATATGCACCATTTTTGCAGCATACTTTTTAAGTAATCCCAACTTGATCAATTTTACTTAAAATTAACAAGAAAACCTGTGTTATATGTACTTAAAATTTTGAGTTTACGTAATATTCTTTACTTAAAATTTTAAGTACATAAAACACAGGTTTTCTTGTTAATTTTTAGTAAAATTGTTCAAGTTGGGATTACTTAAAAAGTATGCTGCAAAAATGGTGCATATATATTTTAAGTAAATCCAACACATCATTTTTTAGAGTGTATTCAGGTAACTCTGAAACACATCAATCAGTTTCGACAAACTAACACATATGAAATTACATTTCAATTTCCTTTTATTGTCATTGCATAAACATAACATGGTTTATTCTCCTAAACTTTTTGACTTCAATGTAAAATAATAAAATAAAAATTCTGTTCCCACAGATCAGGAGATTGTAATTGATTCATTTGAGAAGTCAACATTTATAACCTTGAAGTCAAAGGAGCTCTTTCAGAGCCAGGGAGAGTGGGATCTCATCAATATAGATTACAGTACTGGAACCACTACTGATGATATTGAATTTCTTAAATTGGATCATCTGATATATAAGGTACACTGATAGACCTTGTACAGTTATTTGCTGTAATATACAGTATTTTACTGTAAAAATACCATGCATTAAATTAAAAGTCAAGTTTCATTTGCAGAAACCGACTGCCTTAAATTGCCCAACTGTTGTTTATATTTAATATATCTAAAGCACTAATAATTGTGAGTAAAATATTACTATGAACTTACTTTCTTTGAGACCGTAATGCTTATATATATATTTTTTAATTTAGAGATTTCCACTGAACCAGCAAGCACACATTTTAATGTTAAATGTAACCTCCACCTGCAAATTAAAGCAACTTGCAGTACATTAACAATGTTTCTAGATCTTCTCCTGGACTGAAGTACGGGCTCTACTCTCTTGAGCACAAAGGTGAACCAAAAAAAAAGTGTAAAGAGTAAACTAGGAGTAAGAATAATTATCACTGACCAGAGTTACTTTATTTCTGTCAGAAGTCTATAGAAGGTCTTATTAAAAGATGACAGAGGTTTTGATGTCAATTTATTTTCATTTGATGTTACCATGCTGGTAAGCAGTGTTTGCTTTAGTTGGGTTTTGAACAACAGAGTTCCATTGCCAACTGTTCCTGTGACTATAAAATATAATAGCTGCAGCAAAAAATCAGGAAGAAAAATAATCATGTCAGGTCAGATTTATTGATGTAATTGGTTGTCAAATGGATTTGAATCAGGGATGTTTAGTCGTTTTGATAATATGATCATTTTGTAATTTTACAGATTGATTGTTTGAAAATCAACAACAGTGACAATCCTATATTTCATGCTGCAGTGCATGTGGGGTAACAGCTTTGTTTCTGTCATTTGAAATTTGTTTTAAGAACTCTGTTTAAGTCAAGGGTAAAGGGACCAACTAAAGCAAACACTGATCTCCATAATGGTAACGACATTTGAAACAAAACAACATGTAAACCTCTGTTAATTCTCAAAAGGAATTTCTGTAGACGTATGAAAGAAAATAAAGTAAATCTGGTTAGTAATAAGTGAAGCTGGTAAAGCTATTTTTTTGGAGTTGTTTTATCTGAGATCTTCAGAGATTTAATGTCTTCTGAAGCTGAAGTCAGTTGTAGTTCTTGTGTTTCACTTTTTTATCTTCTTGTTGTTCCTCTGTCCTTCAGTGATTCTGCTTGTTAACATCAGGTGTTCATCACTAATGCTCAATCATCAGTTAATTAATCACTGAATTATATAATTAACTTCAACACTGCTTCAGTGTTACTCCAACACTCTGTAGAGTGGACACACACGTGTTCATTTAAAACTGAAGATTTTGTAGGGTTAAGGGTTAATTTTGTCAAATAAAAAAAAGAGTAAAGCATAATTTAATGCTAATCAACTGTAAATTAATTTTCAGCATAAAACTGTAGAAAAACAGCAATTTACTGGCAACCCAGCTGCCAGTAGATTACGGTAAAATCAAGGAAAAACAGCAATGTACTGTAACCGTAAGATTTATTAAATGAAAGCAGTTAATTTCATTAGTGAAAGTTCATAGAAAAAAGTTGCACGAAGTCAATAACTGATAAGGAGAGTAATTATTAAACTGAAGTGTTTTATGTGTTTTTGCACAAGATGATATAGGAGAGATCTTTTAGTTTAATTCATTAGTTGTGTGGGTCACCATTGTGCTGGAGAGTAGAGCCTGTGCTTCAGTCAAAGACGAGCAGAGAAAATCAGTTGATAGGCTGGCGCTTGCTTTATTTAAAGATAGATAGATAGATAGATAGATAGATAGATAGATAGATAGATAGATAGATAGATAGATAGATAGATAGATAGATAGATAGATAGATAGATAGATAGATAGATAGATAGATGGCAGGCATGCATGCATGCATGCAGCTGGAACGAATGACCTCCTGAACCTCTCAGTCCTACAGCTCATGGAAAGAAGTCGGCTGCTTTGCTGAGCAACCACAGTGTCATACAGTGGGTGGCTCTTATTCCTAATGATGGATTCAATCATGGCCATCATTCTATCCGCTAACAAGTCACCCACTGAGTCGACACTCCTTCCCAGCACAGACACACACTTCTTGACCAGTTTGTCGAGTCTGTTCCCCTCCCTGGCCGTCATACATCCGCCCCAACACACCGCTGCAAAGAAAACAGCACTGGCCACAACCGACTGATAAAACAAGTACAGCATCTCATTGCAGACTTGGAAAGGCAGTAATTGTGTAAATGCTGATGCAGTGACAATCTTTTTGCTTAGTAGATTAGCACATACATGTGTGCTACTGTTCACTAAATGTGAACTGCAGGAACAAGTCATGATTTTATTAATTCACTATTACACATTAGGTGTTTGCAGTATTTAATTAAACGACCACTCCACTGTTTTTTTTTTTAATAAGGCTTATTAACTGTCTTTCCTACATTTAGATAGATGGGCAAATGCATTTTTGTCTCAGTGCATGCATTGTTGTAGTTAGGCAGGGTCGCCGTTAGCTTAGCTTAGCATAATGAATGGAATCCTTTGTTGCCAGCTAGCATGTCCTGAGTAAAAGTGATCTAAAAAACAACAACAACACCTAATTACTTCTCGTTGTCTGCGTATTCACAACGAATACAAATAGCGATGCAGATATTGACTAGGCGATTTCCTAGGCAGATATTGACTTGGGACTATATTCGGGCGAAGCACAGATGAAGCACAGCTACTTGGGCGCAAAGATATCACGCAACACATGAAATCCCACCACTTCCCACCACTTCCGTCAACATACCGACATGACCTGCACTGAGTATCTTCGCTTTTGGATTGTGTTGAGCTTATTTCAGTCGGCACCCAGCAAACACAGGACGTCAAAGTGACGTCAGGAAGACATTGGACTCCAACTAATCCAACGTCAGTCAGACGTCATATTTTTGTTTAAAATGAAAGTCAGGTTGACGTCTAAACCCAACGTTTGTTTGACGTCAAGCTCCAACGTCAGACAGATGTTGAATTGTGGGTTGAAATAAGCACTGCAAAAAAAATGTGACATGCATGGCAGCACATTAAATCTGTGAAGATCTCAGCAGAGGAGGAGTCAACAACTCAAACAGCATTACCAGCTTCACCTATTACTAAACAGATATACTTTATTTAATTCCCGTTTTAATTAAATCAATAGTTGTTTTTTAAAGTCACCATGATGGTGGTTAGCGTTTGCTTTAGTTGGACTCTTGATCCTTGACTTTAAAATATTAAATTTTCTCGGGTTGCCAAAACAATGTTTATACAGCACATTTGTTGTTGCAAAAAAGCTGAGAGGAAATAAAATCAGGTAATGTTGAATGTTTATTGATAATGATGTAATCATCATCTTGTAATTGACTGAGTTTGTGTCTATTTTTTTTACTCTACATTATTACTTACCCATCAGAAATCAGAGTATGACTCTCAACAATGGTGGTGATAATGAAATGCTGCACTGCTGGGTACAACCAATCAAAACTCACCCATATCTACCAGCATGCATCGCGACATTAATAAATGATGTAGCTTGTTTTATGCTCAGAGTTGTTCTGATTATCAGATCATGACGATCATCATCATCATCAAACAACCAATGTCATCTGATCTCATGGCTTCTTTAGCTACAACCGTTATGCTTTATCAAGACACAGTTACAGCAGCCACACTTAATATTATATCTTAGAGTAAAGGGTCAAGATGACAACTAAAGCAAACGCTAACCACCATCATAGTAACTTTAAAATGCCAAACAAAAACCATAAAATTAAAGTAAAATATGCTAATTGAAATAAAGTGCAAAAAAAACTTGACAATAAATTTGATGTCACCATGATTGAGATCAGTGTTTGCTTTAGTTTTTCTTTAGTAGAAAAAAAAACTTTTATTCAAATTTGTTTAGACTGTCTTTATATACCAATATATGATTAAAATAGAGAGTATAAAAAACTGAGTGACTGTAGTCACTCAGTTTTATATATATTTAATCTTCAATAAACACAGCTCATTAATTCCATTCACTCCCACCTAAAAACGGGTGTGCGACTGCGCGCACTTGGGCAGAGCCAGTAATAGCGGTGGTAGTCATGGCGACGGAGAGTGACAGTGGTAGCTGTGGAGTTTTTTTAAGATTAAATACACTATAGTCACTAAATTTGTATACTCTCTTTTTCAAAGTACTTACATTTTAATTATGTATTGGTATATAAAGACAGTTTAAGGCAATTTGAAAAAAAGTTCTTTAGAAAATTCTTCCCTACCCAACCTTTAATCTCTGGTTGTTTAATTGTGTTATTTATACACATTTGTTATGGCAACAAATACTGGAGAATATGTAATTATATAAAAAATGATTTGAGCAAGATTTTTTTTCTAGGAGTATAGAGACATCAATATTCAACAATGGTGACAATCAACAAAGCCTTTTTGTGACTATATAGTGGTTTCAGAATGATTTTTCACTATCACCATTGTTGCGATTCATACGCTGATTCTTGATGTCTGTGTGAGTCTATGTGAACCTGACAAACATTTTCGTTAAAATTAATTCATAAAGCTTAGTATCACCGCAATGCAGCAGGATTGGCACGCAAATTTAACAATTAATATATAAATCCATAACCAGACATTACACTTCATATGGTATTAAAGGTAGGGTTGGTAATCCTGTTCAGAAACATTTTTTTTTATACTGGGTGAAATGGTCCTTCCATTCTGATAGTAGTCAATACATTATGTGTTCAGAAAAAAGGAATGAAAAAAATCTGACCTCTGTAGCAGCTGTAGGACAGTAAAAACTCTGACCAATCACTGCCATTCGGTGCGAATGTAAAGAACCAATCAGATGCCTTCATGTCTCGTGCCCGAGCACCACTGCGTGCACCGCTTAGACGGAGGAACTAGGGGTGTGCATTTTTCTGAATGCTGTATGATATAGCCTAGTGTTTTGTAATAAAGGCTTGATTTATTCATTTATTTCGTTTCATTTTCTTAACAATTAAGATGCTGCATGTGTTTATCCAGTCTAATCGACGTGCGTCTCTCCCCGGACTTTCCCAACAAAAATCCCCCCCGCTCCCTCTCAGCAAATACATAAAACTGACATTACTGAGCTATATGCGTTTAAAGTAGCCCATTAAAATGGCACAATGGCATTGCTCAGTTCAACGCGTTGGGAAATCGGGCATTTTGTCCCGCGTCAGCTTTTATTCAAAAGTTAATAACGCGCTCAACATTCAAAAGGTAAATAAGGATTTCCCACTTTCATCTGCAGACTGAGCTCGTGCGTCATCCTCGCGCATTCAGACAATAAAGTGTAGACCTATGTATTTCATAGAACATTGTGTCTAGTACTATATAAATTACAAAGGTAAACGACCCGACCGACCGCGACCCGAATATCATTAAAAATATTTTTGGATGACTCGTAACCGCGGGCGCAGGCACCCGCTCATTTTGGATCAACCCGCGCATCACTGGTAGGTACATGCAGCTGACTCCAAATGTGGATGCGCGTTCATGTTTGTGGGGGGGCGTAGCTTTGGACGGAGCACTGACAGGAGGGGGCGGAGCTTAGAAGAAGTGCCACTTTCAAATCTGGCTAGCTCTCCAACATTACCTACTCTAGCTTTAACAAAGCAGGCCACTGCATGATCAACATCTCCTGACCTGAGATTCTCTTGGCTTCCTGCCAGAACTTGTATGATTCAGACATACAAACATGATGAAAACAGCCAGTAAATTAAACAATTTACATAATTGAAAGGGTCAAGACCCCAACCAAATTAAACACTGATCTCCATCATGGTGACATCCAACTTTATTATTTTCAATAAAACATCACCTTCTAAACCTCTGTTAATTCTCAATAAGAATGTTAGTATGAAAGAAATAAAGTCTGGATTGTAATAAGTGATGATGCTGAGATCTTGAGAGATTTGTTAGTTTGTAATGTTCTGTTGGGATGGAAAGTGTTTCTGTATGGTGAGTTTTGTGTGTCACCATTGTGTTGAAGAGTAGAGCCTGTGCTTCAGACCAGGATGAGCAGAGAAATGCAGAAGAAATGCTTTATTTGATTTAACTGACAGTAACTGTGTAGTTGCTGATGCAGTGACGTATAGTCACAGTAAATCATACATATAATTTACTGCAAGATAATCACTTATTACAGTGAATTTGTTTTTTTTATGTAAAAAAAATTATGGAATATATGTATTTTAACTGTTTCTGTTCCTTTTTTTAAATTAAGATTTCTGTAAAATTATTTTGCACTTATTTAAATTAGGATATTTTACATTAATTTTAAGGTTTTTGTATAGCAGCCATTGCTGACAGTCATTTGACTGTTTTTATTTTGCAGTGAAGGAGTTTGATCATAATAATTCAGATAATAGCTGTAAAATAACAGTGTTTTTCTGTTAAAACATTTAAGGAACATTTATTTAAAAGTTTTTTTGCACTTCATTTAAATTAGGATATTTTACTTTATTTTCACGGTTTTTGTTTGGCAGCCGTAGCTGACAGTCATTGACCATTTTTTAAGATAATTTGTTTTACAGTGTATATAAAGTATTTACATTTAGTGTAAAGTGTAATTGTGTATTAAGAAATATCATTGTTTTAGTGGACTCGATTAAAATAAGTTCAGAGTACTCATAACTATTGTGTTTATAAACTTAATTGAATTGAGGCAATCGGTTTCCTCAGATGAAATGAGTTAGCTTACCTTTTGGGGTTTTACAGTGTAGCTGGCATCAAATGATTATTTTCTAATAATGTTTAATTCTTAATTATTTAAATTATTATTACAAGTAATACATTATGATTAGAAATCTCTCTAATTCAACTCTCTCTCTCTCTCTCTCTCTCTCTCTCTCTCTCTCTCTCTCTCTCTCTCTCTCTCTCTAATAATACCTGTAAAATTATAAAGCTCAAAGTTCAATGCCAAGCGAGATATTTGATTTAACAGAAGTCCCCTTTCAAAGCCTACAGCGAACGGCCGGTTTGGACTACATCCCTCTACTTCCTGCTTTAATGACGTCACTAGAACAGTTTTTTGACTAACCTCCACACACAGGAATACACAAAAAAGGGCTCGCTGTCTTGTTGCACTCCTACAGAGAAGAGGAAGAGTTGCGTTTGTAGTGTGTTTGTCGCCATGTCGTCGAGACGCTGTTATTTTCATCCCGGAGTCAAATCACCTTACAATAACACTGAGCTATGCATCTCCACGTTACGGTAAGAGGCGTGACCTTTCCGGGCAATGTGCGCTAAGCTGCTGTCGAATCACAACACAGGAACCGCTTGCACAATCAGAACTCGTTATGTATTTCTAAAGGAGGGACTTCATAGAACAAGGAAGTCATCAGCCTGTTTTTAGGAAAGTGAAAACACCGGTATACAGATAAGTAAATTTTGTGAAAAATACAGGGTTTTTTTACACGCGAAACGTGAATACATGTTATATTGCACACTGTAAACACAATCAAAGCTTCAAAAACAAACGAAAAACGGGACCTTTAATATGCAATCCTGTAATTGAAACTCAAATGAAGTCACAACAAGCAAACAAAAAGGATTTAAACATAGAGTATTCTCTCAAAATGAGATATAGTTGAGAATTTAAAGATGTAAGGCAGAACAGTCGCAAATATTATTCAAATCAAAGTTGACGCCTCCTGTCACAGCATGACATGTCCAGCAGAGGGAAACAGAGAGCAAGATCAACATGCTCGTACACCCAAAATCCTGTCACTTGCACAGCTCTTCGTAGCAGTTATAAATATTGTAAATATTAATATAGGTGTCATGATTTGGTTATGTGTCATGTTTCTGTCTATCATGTGATCCCCTGTTCAAGTCATGTGATCCTGCCATGTTGTCATTGGTTAATTGTTTCACTGTAACTTCTGTGGGCAAGGTCCTGTCATGTTTATGTTTTGTTCGTGCCATGTCATGCCTTTGTTTTATGTTTGATCACAGTCTGTAAATGAACTGCACTCTCTACAAACTTGCCTCCAGTGGACTATATTACAACAGGGATAGGGTGTATATAAATATTACACAGCAATAGCAATGTGTCTACACTACAAAACAATGCTAAATCAATGTTAATGTACATGTTTGACTCAGCATCACTTTTGCTCCCACAATTAATGTAGAATTTTTTTTAAGATTTCATCCAAAAATCAAAGGTAATGGCATTGAATCAATGTTACAATGTGATGTTGGTTCAATATCATGTTTGCACTCTCAGAAAATGAAACACAACAACTATAACTGACTTAAAGCCACACAGCCTGAAATCAACTACAAATAAAAGACAATAAATCTCTCAGAGATTTAGATGTTGATGTTATATTGAAAATATTACCACTATGGTGATCAGTGTTTAATTTAGTTGGACAGTTTTACTCTTGGCTTTTATGTGAGTGTGGATCTTTACAGCATTTCTAACTCAAACACATAATCTATTGCAAAGAAAGCCAGAAACAAACACCAGAAATAAATCACTAATTTTACCATTGATCAAAAGTGGCAATTTGATTTAAAAAAGTTATATTCACAAACAATGTATTCTTATCACAGATCAGATACACATCCAGACATCAAGAATCTGCATATGAATCTCAACAATGGTGACATGCTGCAATGCATGTTGGGAGCCACAATATAAAACCAGCGTGCATTGCGGCATGAAGCATGTCACCGTTTGCTGATTCTTGATGTCTGTCTAAAAAAACAATACTCCTACTATGTATTTAAAAGTCAAAATTCTGAACATTTGATCTGATGCAAGAAAGTAATAACCACTTTCATTGAGGTAGAAAATTAGTAAACTATTCTACTTCTAATTATGCTGAAAACTTTTTCACCTGATTATCTTTGTTTCTGGCTTTCTTTGCAACAAATTATATTTTGGTAAACACAGCTGCAAAGACCAGAAACTCACATAAAAGTCAAGAGTCAAACTGTCCAACTAAAGCAAACACTGATCACAACAATTACTGACCAAACATTTTAAAACATCAACTACTACACCTCAAAAAAAAAAAAAAAAGAAAACCTTCTGTTGAGATCTTGAGAGATTTATTGTCTTCTTTTATTGGCAGTTGATTTCAGACTGTGTGGCTTTAAATCAGTTGGAATGGTTGTGTTCCATTTTCTGAGAGTGCTCATGATGTTGAACCAGCTCATCAATGTCTTCAGGATTACTAGAAAGCGACAGACAGGAGAGTTTATCAGGGTTGGAGCTGAACTCTGCAGGACAGTGGCCCTCCAGGACCAGATTTGCCCATCCCTGATTTAGAGTATAGTGGGTATAGTACCAACCCAGCCAGCAGAGCCATGTGGGGCCCACATGGCTCTGCTAACTGGGAATCTGTGGTAGTGAACAGGTTGGCCGTATTATAAGAAAAGTGTAATCCGTGCATCAAACAGACATTTCTGCGTGAGATGCTTTCCTCCCAATCGGGGAGTTTTTCTACTGTGGCCACCGCTCTGTCGAGCTCCAGATAAAACTACAAAATCAAGCGTTTGCCCTTGTCAGGCCACATGATAGCCACCTTATACTAGCAGTAGTTCTCCCCTCACTTTTGAGAGTCGTTTTGAGATTATAGCTCTGAACTTCAGACATATAATATATGTGTGTCAAGCCACATATCTGGCTTACACTATAAAAAATGCTGTGTTGGCTTTAATTAACTTTTTTATGTTAACAGTTGGCTATAATTAACTTTTTTATGTCAAGTGGTCCCACGTAACTAGGTTACGTTGGATTTTTGTAACATTATTTATTTCAATTAACTTAAGTTAATTACATAAGGTTAATCCAATGGTATAATGATAATGATGATTGATCATTATTGAAGAAACCTGATATTAACAAGCAGAATCACCAAAGGAGAAAATCTATTTTTTAAAGACACCGTTATGGTGATCAGTGTTTGCTTTAGTTGGGCTCTTGACCCTTAAATCATTAACTTTAGATTTTGTTTAGCTGTTCTATCTAAGTTATTACTCTCAGATGAACAAAGAGAAAAGTTTATCGGGCGGCTAATCACTGAACTCATTTAGAGTCTAATCTCTGACTTATATGTACATTAATTACAACATCACTGCAATCCTACCGAATAATATCCAAAAAAATTTAAATATTCTAAAGGATTGCTTAAACGTTGTTCTGATAAACCAAAATCTTTCTTTTAGGCACACACAGACATCAATAATCAGTGTATGAATCTCAACAATGGTGACAAACAGAATATTCAATTAGGGAAAGGAAATTACAAAAAAAAAAAATTATTCATACCACAATGCATGATGGGAGTCATGAATAAGTTTTGTTTGGTTGCACCCAGAATGCACTGCAACATGCTTTATTACTGTCACCATTGTTGAGATTCACAGGCTGATTATTGATGTCAGTGTGTCTAAATGAGGTAATTTTCAAAGTCTTTTGATCAGAATAACTTGCAAGAAATATTTTGGATTATATTGAAAATGCTGATAATCAAGTCAAGTCAAGTCAAGAATATTTGTATAGCGCTTTTCACAATACAGATTGTATCAAAGCAGCTTCACAGTATTAAATTAAAATAATAATAAAACGTCCATGTTTGGTAATGCTAATTAATAGTAATATTGATTGATTCATTAAATTGAATATCCCCAACTGAGCAAGCCAAAGGCAACAGTGGCAAGGAAACGAAAAACTCCATCAGGTGACCTAATGGTGACCTAAAACTCCATCAGGTGACCCAATGGAGAAAAAAAAAACCTTGGGAGAACCCAGGCTCAGTCGGGGGCCAGTTCTCCTCTGGCGGTTATGAACTAGAGGCCGGATTTAACTGTAAGATTAACATTTATATGAATGCCTGGTTAAAGAGATGCGTCTTTAATCTAGTTTTGAACTGGGAGAGCGACTCTGAGCAACGAACAGTATCAGGAAGGCTATTCCAGAGTTTTGGAGCTAAATGTGAGAATGCTCTCCCTCCTTTGGTGGACTTAGATATCCTAGGTATAACCAAAAGCCTCGAATTTAGCGATCTTAAAGAGCGCGATGGATTATAGGGCGATAGAAGATCCGTTAAATAAACTGGAGCTAAGCCGTTTAGGGCTTTATAAGTCAGTAACAATACCTTATAATTAATACGGAACTTTATAGGTAACCAATGTAGTGATGATAAGATCGGTGTTATATGATCATATTTTCTTGATCTGGTAAGAACTCTAGCGGCTGCATTTTGGACTAACTGTAGCTTGTTTACTGAGGATGCAGGACAACCAGCTAATAGAGCATTACAGTAATCTAGTCTCGAGGTCATGAATGCATGAACTAACTTTTCTGCATCAGAGACTGATAGCATATTACGTAGCTTAGCAATGTTTCTAAGGTGGAAAAATGCCGTTTTTGTAACATATGAAATATGATTTTTAAAAGACAGGTCGCAGTCTAGTATGACACCCAGGTCTTTTACTGTAGAGGATAAAGTAGCAGGACATCCTACTATGTTAAAGTTGTATTGTGAGAGGTTTTGTGGGCGGTTTTTTGAACCGATGAGTAGTACCTCCGTCTTGTCTGGATTTAATAGAAGAAAATTACGCGTCATCCAATCTTTTATATCTTTAACACACTCTGTCAATTTTGATAATTTAGCGTTTTCATCCGGCCGTGATGAAATATATAATTGAGTGTCATCAGCATAACAATGGAAACTAATTCCATGTTTCCTTATAATATTTCCAAGTGGCAGCATATATATTGAGAATAATAGAGGGCCTAGCACAGATCCCTGCGGCACTCCATAATTTACTGAAGTTATGATCGATTTTTTTCCATTTAAATAGACAAAATGGTAGCGGTCAGATAAGTATGATCTAAACCAGCTTAATGCTTGTCCTTGAACGCCAGTATAATTTTGTAGTCGATCTAAGAGTATTGTGTGATCTATAGTATCGAACGCAGCACTAAGATCAAGTAAAACTAGTATTGAGATACAGCCTTGGTCCGAAGCTAAAAGTAAATCATTAGTGATTTTAACGAGCGCAGTTTCAGTGCTATGGTGCGGCCTGAATCCAGACTGAAACTTTTCATAGATGTCATTTTCTTGCAAAAAAGAGCACAGTTGAGCGGACACAACTTTTTCTAATATTTTAGACATAAATGGAAGATTTGAAATGGGTCTATAATTTGCTAGATTATGTGGGTCTAATTGTGGTTTCTTAATGAGTGGTTTTATAACTGCCAGTTTAAATGTTTTTGGAACGTGACCTAAAGATAGAGACGAGTTAATAATATTGAGAAGAGGCTCTTCCACTACAGGTAACACTTCTTTCAGTAGTTTAGTTGGTATAGGATCTAATAAGCACGTTGTTGTTTTAGATGAAGTGATAAGTTTATTTAGCTCTTTTTGTTCTATAGTTGTAAAGCGCTGTAATTGTTCTTGCGGGGTGATAATTGAGGCTGATTTATAAGGCGCGATTGAAGATTGAGTGTTTACAATTGTGGTTCTGATGCTTTCTATTTTCTCAGTGAAGAAGTTCATGAAATCATTACTGCTAAACTGTAACGGGATATTTTGGTCAGGTGACGTTTGTTTATTTATTAGTCTAGCCACGGTGGTAAATAAAAATCTTGGATTATTTTGGTTATTTTCTATTAGTTTGCGGAGATGCTCAGCCCTTGCCGCTTTTAGGGCCTTTTTATAACGTGACATACTGTCTTTCCACGCGATTCTAAAGACCTCTAAATTAGTTTGTTTCCATTTACGCTCTAATTTACGGGTTTCTCTCTTTAGAACATGCGTAGTATTGTTGTACCATGGTGCTTTACTTTTCTCTCTGACCTTTTTTAATCTAATGGGTGCAACAATATCCAATGTTCTAGAGAGAATGGTGCTCATAGTGCTAGTTACTTCCTCTAATTCGTCTGTTTGTTTGGGTTCAGGCAGTAACTGAGACAAATCAGATAAGCAATTTGAGAAATTATCTATGGTGGATGGAAGGATTGTTCTGCCTGGTCGGTAACGCGGCGCAGTATGACATAGTACTGTAGTCCGTAATATACAAGTTACCAGGAAGTGGTCACTGACACCATCACTTTGTGGAATGATATCTATATCGGTTGGATCGGTTCCGTATGATATAATTAAATCGAGTGTATGATTAAGACGATGAGTTGGTCCGGTGACGTTTTGCTTGACCCCAAAGGAGTTTAATAAATCTGTAAACGCAGCCCCTAACGCATCATTTGTGTTATCAACGTGTATGTTGAAATCTCCAACAATTAATGCTTTATCGACGTTGACCAATAGATCTGAGAGAAAATCTGCAAACTCTTTTAGGAAATCAGCGTAAGGCCCTGGCGGTCTATATACGGTAGCCAAGGCTAGAGATAATAGGGATTTTTTCCTTACATCTAAGAGCGTAACATTTAATACAAGTACTTCAAACGAATTAAATTTGTCACCTGTTTTCTGAGTAACATTAAGAAAATCTCTATAGATTGTTGCAACACCGCCGCCACGACCAATCAGACGGGGCTCATGCTTATAACAGTATCCTGGTGGAGTGGACTCATTTAGACCGAAATAGTCATTTGGTTTAAGCCAGGTTTCAGTAAGGCAAAGTACATCGATGCTATTATCTGTGACTATTTCATTTACAATAGCTGCTTTAGGTGTGAGTGATCTAATGTTCAGAAGACCTAGCTTTAGAAATTGTTTTTGTTCACTAATAGCGAGATTTTCTGTTTTAATAACAATTAGATTTTTCCTAGATCCTACAGTAGATTTATTATTTGATCTCACTAAACGAGGAATAGACACAGTTTCTATTAAATGTTCTACACTAGTATTTATATCAATTAATTTGGTGCAGCAGAGACTGTGATTTGGATTTTTGGTAACTAGTCAAACGGTCTTTAACGTCTTGGAGATGTAATCATTAATCATAATAATCATTAACTGTAGAATCACAGGCTGCTGTAATCAACATGGTAGACAAAACTCTCTAAATGAGATTTGTGATTCAGTTCAAATTATGATTATGTGAAACCATAACTAACATCACATGAACAACTTTTCTCTTTGGTCATCTGAGAGTTATAATTTAGATACAAAAGCTAAACTAAATCAAAAGTTAATATTGTAAGGGTCAAGACCCCAACTAAAGCAAACACTGATCACCATAACGGTGTCTTAAAAAAATAGATTTTCTCCTTTGGTGATTCTGCTTGTTAACATCAGTCTTCAATAATGATCAATCATCATTATCATTATACCATTGGATTAACCTTATGTAATTAACTTAAGTTAATTGAAATAAATTATGTTACATAAATCCAACGTAACCTAGTTACGTGGGACCACTTGACATAAAAAAGTTAATTAAAGCCAACTGTTAACATAAAAAAGTTAATTAAAGCCAACAGCATTTTTTAGAGTGAGTATCTAGGATTTTTAATGGCGGTCTGCTAAGCATTTTTACATCGAGTCTCTTAGTATCTGAGGGTAGGTTCCTTAGACCATCAGGAGATTTTTCCTGTAAATCTAGTTTTCCTAGTATACTAGCCTCCTCTTACTACAGGAGTCGTCTGGCCAAGGCCTTAGTGATGTGTCGTTCATGAACAAATCTTTAATATGACTCGGAACTACCGAGTTGTCTCAGAGTGATTCGTTCATTTTGTGTTGACCGCGCATGCGCATTACGCAACATATGGGTTCTGAATCTGTATTGGAAACAACAGAAATGATTAGTTCATCTATCGAGTCTTCGGGTTCAGATCCGAGTCTTTCGTTCTCCCTGTCAGTCCCACAGAGGCTATGCTGTCAGTAACGGAAAGAGAAATGATTAGTTCATCTTTCGAGTCTCGAGTTCGGGTCCGAGTCTTTCGTTCTTCCTGTCAGTCCAATAGAGGCTATGCTGTCAGTAACGGAAAGAGAAATGATTAGTTCATCTCTCGAGTCTTCGGGTTTGAGTCCTTCGTTCTTTTGCCACGTGACTTGTCACCGTATTGAACACTAATTAACAACCTTTTTACTAACAAGCACGTAGTTATTTATTTTAAATTTTAAGCTATGTTACAAAGGTGTAGGTTTCAAACTTTTTAGGTGATTTATTATGGACAAAAAACATAGTGAATGACTGAATCCAATATGCATGAATCCAAAATACATAACACTGATTTTTATTCAGTAATAACACAAAGGACAAAAAAATAAACAACTCAATAGAGAAAAATAAAATACAGCTGATTCAAAAATAAGTAATAGTTGAATTTACTTGAATTTGTGAAGTTAAACTTGAATAGTCAATATATTCCCCATATTTGTATATGTCCATCTATCATATGGATAAAGCTTTGCATTAACCGACTCTTAAATATCACATTCAATGTTATAGAAAATAATCTTCATGACAGAAATATCATACCATTTTCCATTAAAACAGAAATATACAGGAATATACATACAGGAATATACTGTGAATTAACAGTGCTCAAAATCGACACTCAGAGGTGTCACAGATTGTTTTCCCAATCACACCCTATACCCTCATTCACTATTCCTTACATTAGTTCACTATAGTCCACTTGAATGAAAAGAAGTGAGTGAATTGAGACACTGATGAACACCTGGTAAGCAGAATCACTGAAGGACAGAGAAACAAGAACAGAAAAAAGAGAAACACAAGAACTGACTTCCAGCCACACTGAGTATTAACACAGTTTAATCAGTTTGAAATCCAACAACTTTTCTGTAATCAGGTCAACTGAAGAATATTGAAATCATATAGTGCTTTAAAATTTTATTAAGTTCTGCTTGATTTAGGCACACACAGACATCAACAATCAGCATATGAATCTCAACAATGGTGACGATCAAAAGTTTCATGTCACAATGTATGCTGGGTTCCAGGATAATATAAAATATAGGGTTGAAAGGGTTAACAGTGTAAGATAAAAAGACACACCCACGAAAAGTATTTAAACAGTAATAAACTGTAAGTTATAAAACACTGTTGCCAGTAGTTTACTGTAAAATGTAGTTTTTTGGGTCACCATTGTGCTGAAGAGTAGAGCTTCAGTCCAGCAGAAGATCTAGAAACATTGTTGATATGCTGCATGTTTCTTTATTTTTACAGACAGTCACTGTGTAGTTGCTTGTCCAGTGGAAATCTTTTTATGTACTTAAGTTTTTTAGTGGTTTCTAATGTAAGTTTATAATGACTCTTTGCTCATGTATGTAATGCATTATACATTTTAGTTAATACATTTAAATGACAATTAGTCAATGTAAGGTAGTCGGTTTCTGCAAGTGAAATTAGTTTTAACTCGGGTTTTAATTTTAATGGACTTAAAAATATATATTTTCTACTTTGGTGATTCTGCTTGTTATCATCTTCAATAATGCTCAATCATCACTCAATTAATTACATAATTATCTCATTAACTTTAACACTCTTGAGTGTTAATTTAACACTCATATTTTAACACTTTACACTCTTGAGGCTGGAGCCATATAAACTCCCAGAAGAGTTCATTTAACACTGGAGTTAATTTTCAATTTTCAATGGATTAATTTTTCTGTGTGGAGTGTCCTCCCACTGTGATAGTGTGGCCCAAAAAGCTGCTCAAAATTTTGTTCAAGTCGGGCCTTTTTTCCAGTTACTGGCTCACGCTCAACTGTGTCCTCGCTGTTTACATCATCATCTAGGACAGTGGTTCCCAACTCCAGTCCTCGGTCACTTAATTATCTCATTAACATTAACTCTGATTCAGAGTTACTTTAACTCTCTGTAGAGAGGGACAGGGGTGCCGCCAGGAATTTTGGGCCCCATGACAAAAAAATTCAATTGGGCCCCCTCCGCGCAGCTGTTGTCACCAGATCTCTAGGACGTACCTGTCCCATCAGATGCTTTACATAACTAATCAAATGCTTGCAACTGTTTAGCTTCTTGTAGTTCAATACTAGTACTAGCACAATATTTAGCCTACCTCTGGTGATTTGTAAATGCAAGTCTGCATATGCAATTCACTATTTGATGCAAGTTTAAAAGCCACCATAAAAATGTCCTTAAAGCAATCCTTTACAGTCTCAATGTATTTTTATTGAGATTTAAAAAAAAGAAAAACTAAAAAAACTAAATATATATGAACTTTTTAATCAAAATAAATTAACATCATCATCTCAAAACAATGAAAACAGCTGATTTTTTTTTTTACTTAACTGCACATATATGCCAACAACAAAATAAAGTTGACGTGTAAAACGGAATTTTCCACATCAGGGTTATTATAGTGCTACAAAACAGTGTGTGTGTGTGTGTGTAAGCTTCTAAAAATAAATTGAAATACACCAGTATTCCTGTAATTCTTTTGTCTTTTATGAATTTAATAAACAACTCGTCTATTCTGTCCAAACACACCACGTCTACGTCAGGTGACTGTAAATGCACAAAAACTGTTTCCATTGCAGTTTTTTTCGAAATATTTATTTTTCGAATTGCCTGAAAAACCACCTCATGCAAATGTAAAAAAAAAAAATTTGAGATAAATGGGAGTTATTGAGAAATTGACCTGTTTCCATTGAGCCGATTTTCGATTCGCAATTTCAATTTGCGCAATTTGAAGGGTAATTGAAACGCGGATGACAGACACCACAAAGTTGCATAGTAAAAGAAAATCTGGTTTTCAAAAAACGAAAGAGAGAAAAGAGAGAGAGGAAAGACTAAAGAAAGGGTGTCAATCTGTTAAAGAATTACAGGAATACTGGATTCTAAACCTCAAAGAAATGCCACAATCAAGACCTCGAAGCAGAACTGAGGGAGAAACACCCAGAAACTCCTCACATCTGCCGCTCACAGTATAAGAGTCTTTCCTTGCCATTGATGCTTGAATAAAACGCCTACGTCTCCTTCCCTTAATAATAATAATGTCTAGTGCGGTGGCTGGGATATATAAACCTACCAACGTCCGTTGGCATGATTTTTTAAATGACTTTTCCCGAGAGGAAAATGACGTTTTAGTCAATAGAAACGCGGCTACTGATGATGAGTGCGCTAAGGCAGGACCAAACCATTTCATGCAGATACAGGGGGGTGGATTTTTACTTTTTGGTCAATGGGGATATTTAACTTTGATTTCCAAAATAAGTACAATCAAAGACATCATTAATTTAATTACTATTTGAAATATACTCAATGATGATGAATTATGTAGTGTATAATATAATAAAAATGTTTAATTACTTTTTACCTATTTGTTGGGGCCCCTGTCAGTCAGGGGCCCTTGGAATCGTCCTAACTTTTCCCCCCTATACGGCGCCCCTGGAGAGGGACCAAATGTTATCTGAGCAGAGTTAATTTAACTCTGGGGATTTTGCTGTGTGGAGTCTCTCCAACGAGCTGATGATCTGATTCAGGTGTGTTAAATAAGGGAGACATACAAAATGTGCAGAGCAGTGGGTCCCGAGGACTGAAGTTGAGAACCACTGATCTAGGATGAAAAGAAAAAAGAAAACAAAAAAAAGCTATAAATACACATCTGCGCGTTAGTGATGGCTTCGCGTTCAGGCTTGCATTGTATTGTCAACTCACTCGTCAGAATCTTCTGTTAATCCTCTGCAAACTTCGCAAGTCAGTCGGACCAGCTCATTAAGTTCTTTTTGAATCGGATATGCATCTTGTATCATCAACCTGGAATTAAAGCCAGATTCAATTTGATTACTAAACCGGCTCGACCAGTTACTTCCTGAAAACCATCTCAAAAGACTGACTCGGACATCACTAGTGTATGAATCTCTTCAATGGTCACAGTTTTCTCTTTTTCCACAGGGGTTTTCTGCTGTGTGATTTTCTGTCTAATTGGCATCAGCATTGTGGAGACCATCCTAGTGAATTATCTGAAGGTTAAAGGAACTAAGAAGAGATCAGTGGAAACTACAGCTGCTATTATTGGCCAAGATGGTAAGAGTCGACACAACACCAGATTATGAGGAAAATTTTCATGTATTTATACTTTTTTTTTACAAATTAAGGTTTATTAGTGAAATTAAGTTCAAGCTTGTTGGCTATGTCACATTGATACATATGCAAAGAAAAGATAATACAATTAATTTTCGCGTAAATGAAACTAAAATAGGACAAACGGTTTGGATAAACGGATGGATGAAAATAGCATTTGCACTTAGCAAATGTAAAACTGTGCATTATCACATATTAAACAAGCCAGCCCAAAATCACATGTGAAAATCATTTGTTTTTCTATATTGGAGTTTCAGCAAAGATTCTCCATCGAAAATGTTTATTTGAGATTATGCAGACAAAACAGCATTTATAAGAGCTATGCTTTTTTCCTCTCATAGGCAGTGCAAGAGACCAGCAGAACCCTCCAGACTCAGTTAGAGATCAGAATGAAGAGCAGTCGTATACCCTCAATCTTCTGAATCAGATCCTTACTGAGGTTCAGGCTACATCTCAACGGAAACAACTGTCCTGGACCAGAGTGGCAAGAATCACAGATGTGACCTTCTTGGTTCTTTACATAATCACTATTATTGTGTTTATGTCTGTGCTTTGGAAGTTTTGGTATGATCCCTAATGCTTCAAATAATTAATTTGTTTGAGTAGGGTAAACTTAGTTACATCTAATTAACTTTGATGAGTATTTAGAAGTTTTCTTTTGAGTTCACACAACTGACACATTTTAAGTAATCTGAATTGTTTCATTTTGTTTTGATTTTTCTGAACTTCAGACAAACCTAAATTGAACTAAAACTAGGCTGGGATTATATAATGTGTTCTAAGTGTTATACAATGTTTTTAGACTAATGTTAAGTGGGAAATGTTTGGGTATGCTAATTAAAAATAATTTCTGTTATGTTGGATTTTTTTTGGAGGAGGAGGGGGGGGGGGGGGGGTACCATCATGGTGAAGAGTGGAGCATTAGCTTGGTTTGAGAACAAGTATAAGTGTGACTCATGCTTGCCAAATGATACATTTTACAAAATTATTTTTTGTTATTTTCACATTCTTCATTAAATAAACTTTCAACAGATGATAATGACAAGTGATGACAAGTCAACAAAGAAAGATATTTTCTAGATCTAGTTAAAGTTTTCTGAAGGTTCCAGAACATAATCACCTAGCAAACTATACCTTAAACCAGGGGCCGGTTTCACAAAGCTATTTTAGACTGGTCTATGTTAGACAAGTCTAAAATCTGCTCATAGACTGGTCTAATGCACGTTAGACACAAAAATAAAAACTGACTTAATTTAGACCAAAAAATGTAGAGACCTTACCCCCAGGCTGACTTCGGTCTAAGACTCTATGTTACCTTGGCAAACAGCAGTAACAATCAGTGACATTACAAATAGCCAAAAGAAAAGGGAAAATGGCTCATAATTTGTGGTTTGTTGACGACGTTATGGAGAGAGCTGAGAAGGGAAAGGGTTTTTAGGGACAGCAGTAATCTACTGGAAATATATAATAATGAGGACTTCATCGGTCAGTTTCGTTTTTGTATCTTTTCTGTACGTCTTTAATGCTCCGCTCAATGGACGGATTAACGCTGTTAACTGTCATAGCAATCTTTTTCCAAATTAAACATTTCTTCTTGTTATTTCTTTCTCCGCTAAATTTCCCAAGTAAAATGTCCTTGTAACTTTCGCTTACTCGATCCGCCATATTTTTGGTTTTGAAAAGTGTCTTATTTTAACCAGAATGCATTGCAGTGTAGTCCTACTTAAGATAGTCAAGTCTTAAGTGCTTTGTGCAACAGTCTGATTTAGATGTTTATCTGAAGTCTAGCTATATTCAAAGTCTATCTTTGTGAAACCGGCCCAGGGGTTTTCGAAGTCTAGACAGGGGCTCCCTTTTGACACAACTTACCCAATGGTACCCAAAAACAAACAAAAAACACACACATAGCAATGTCAGACTGTTAACTCCTCACTTTTATCATTGTTTGTGTTAACATGAAAAGTGCAGTTATTTTCAGAATAATAACAATTTAACGTTTTTAAAACTTACTTCAGGATACTTCAGGATTTAGCATTAAGCTTAGTGTCAGTAGAAAACCTGTAGTATTTTCAAATTACCGTGCTTCTCTCCCTCATATCCTCCTGAGACAAGAGATGTATTTTTTGTCTGTAAAAAAAGCCTCTGATGAGGCTTTTTTGGCCAGAGGCTAAAAACTACAGCCAGTAGAAGGCGCTAGATCTGCATGTTTTCAACCCGCCCATAGAGGGAGGGATCTCACTCACAGAATATACAAATAGTGTCAGCCATCTTTTATTTGGAAGCTAAGCTAACAGGTTCTTATACTTTGGAGAAAGCTGAGTAGTCAGGGTTACCATCCTCTTTTTCCCAGACCTGTCCGCCCGTCGAGATCATCCAAAATGTCCAGGATTCAGCTTTTGCTTTCTGCAGTCGCCATTCATTGTTTACATGCACAGCTTTTGTTTAAATCTAACTGAATTCATTCTGATTGGTTAATCTGAATGTAGGTTTTACATGAACGCTAAACAAGTGATCGGTTAATGTGCGTTTTAACATTGCTAAGAAAATTCCCGCTCCTCCGTGAGAGATACGAGACCGGTGCGTCTCACAGGTGCCGCTTATCAGTAATCATGGCACCGGCTTCACATCGTTCTTTTTGTTATAAGAATGTTCTCCAAACGTTCAGTGTTGGTTCCGGGAATGTGAAAATGTCCAGTTTTCTTGACGTTAGAGGAACGTGTTTTAAAAGGTACAAAGCAAAAACTCCAGTGTTAAATGTCCTGCTCGCCACAGTAAACATGATGAATGATGACTGTAGAACGCAAAAGCCGAATCCCGGACATTTTTGGCGATCTCGAAATCCCGGGCAGACTCGTCACGGGGACTCACTTGTAGCCTCATAGCCTTGTTGTTTAACTGCGCTCTTACTGGTAGGCGTGGCTTGGGAGTGGCCTCCTAGGGCAGCGAAGCAAGTGCATTCTGGGAGTTGTTGTCTTTCATCCACATGATCCACAAATACATTTTCTGGCCTTTCTCAGTCTAGTCCTCTGGGCTTGTTCAGTCAAAAATGACAGAAAGCTTTTACATTTTGAATTGTTTAATTTGTTTGCTTCATCGGAATTGGATGAAAATTGGTGACTTTTGTTGTATTACCTATGTGAACACACACAAAAAAATAAAGGAGATGATTCGGATATGTTAAAGGGTTGTAAAAAAAATAGTCACACTTGGCTCCCATCATGCATTGCTGCATGAATAAATAATGAGCTTATGCTCAGAGGTGATCTGTTTGTCACCATTGCTGAGATTCATACGCTAAATCTTGATGTCTGTGTGTGCCTTAAAACACTGTCCATAAAAAAAAAAAATTGTAATTGTTTTAATTTCATTGAAAAGGCTAAATTATTATGCAGCTAAATTTAATAAAATAAACCTTTTCCGCAAACCGGTTCTTTCGGACAGTTTGTTTCAATGAACCGGTTCAAAAAACTCGTTCACCAGTTCGCTTACGTCATCACGTAATGACGTAAATTCTTTCATCACGCCGGTAGCCCGATACAGATCATACACTTAAACACATTTAAATAAAGTAATTTGTAAATAACACAATTAAATAATAATCATCATAATCAGTTTAGCAACTTAATTGTCCAATACAGGCACTTATAATGTTCAAACGTGGATGTTTTACATATCTTAAATATAGTTAATAAACTATAGTCTTCATCAACTTTTTACAGAAACCAGGATGCAGCTCATAAAAAAAAACTTAGCCCTACAATATAACCTGCATTCACAATAGTACAATTAATTTTCATGTTTGACTTAATTGTTTAAATAAACTTACATTTCGCCAAATTCGCCGCCTCATTCATTCAAGTGCTGCGTACTCTGCTGCCTGCTGTACTAGCCAGGTTCATCACGCGCGACACGCATGCTCAGTCAGGATAAACTCATGATCATCGGCTCTCAGTATGTCGGACGCGTCCGAAAGAAACAGTTTTCGGTTCAGTCCGTGAGTGTGTATGTACTGGTGGTGGTGATTCGATTTCGCAGACCGAGTCCGACCGAGCGCTATGACATCAAAATACCGCGAGAGCGTTAGAAGGCATATGGAGCCTATCTGCTCTGTAATTGCTCTCGCGATACTTTTATGTCATACACCGACTGAGTCGAACACCTCTGTGTTGTTTACGCATGCTCAGTCAGTCTATGTATGCTCATCACTTCTCTCTCAGGACAACATTACATGTCTCAGTTCAGTTCATTAAACTGTTGGAGTTACTGGAGTAACATATTCTTCTCCGGGATATTGTTTATTTCAAGTCGGAGGGACTGTCAGGAATTAAAAGTGAGTAACTTTTTATTTATTGATTGATCAGCGCTGACGCAAGACGCAAACTGTTTTAAACGATTCAGTCCGATTTAGTGTACTGGTTCAACCAGTTCACTGAAAAGAACCGGTTCAAAAGAACGATTCGTTCACGAACCGGCCATCACTAACTCATAAGTTGGATTCTATTAGCCTGGGAAAACCCAGACCACTCTCAGTTGTAACTGAAGTAGGGTCTGGCAAAGCTCCATAGACAATTCATTTCCACAGGGGCGTCACTAACGGACGTCGGATAGATCTAAAACCAATCAGAGCGATGAATGACATGACGTATGCAGAGCGACGGAGAAACATCTCGAGACTCTCAGCAATTCTCTGTTTGTGTTAACGAAAATGACCATTTTAAATCGCTTGAAACAGACGCGATACCTGATTCGAACGAGTGATGTTGTGATGTTCCACGGCGGCATCCATCTTTGTAATGTACAAAATCTGCGTCACCGTCTCTGCTCTGTCGTCATCGTATAAAGCCCGCCCCAACGTTTCTGATTGGTGCCGCGATTTCGACGGATTGGAAATGGGTTTCAATGGGCTCTTTGCCAGACCCACTTGCAGAGCAAATCTAAATTTGCCGGAAGTGGTCTGGGTTTTCCCAGGCTAGGACTCCATATGAGTTCAGTGATTCAGGGTAAATGATTGTGAAATAATGATTATGTTATAACACTATAACTGTCTCAACCACGTAAAGTTTAGGACTGCTATAAGTCTGATTTTTAGGAAGGGAACCACCAACTTACTTTTACATAGCACTAAACTAAACCAGGTATAAATTACATGAACGAGTCAGGCAGTAAAATGTGTTTTGTCAGTTTATGTAAACCACCCATAAATACAGTAGACCTGGGTGGATGTGGAAAACAAAACACACAATGAGTATAGTGGAAAGAAAACAAACTGTTTTGATGTCAACAGGCCCCGTAGCATGGGGTATGGATCTGGAGTCAGTGCCAACACATTGCTTGAGTCCAAAGTTACATGAAAGCCTTATCTGGTATAGGCCATGGATACACAATATAGTCTGTTGAAGATGAAGATGGTGGTCTCGTTACAATCCTTGTGCATAAGATCCAAGAGATCCACAAGGTGAAGTAATGAAACAGTTTGTGAACAGAAATCCTCTTTTGATCTCCAATGAATGAACGCCAATACTATAAAGGTTAGTAGCTATACTGTTAGACCTTACCGGGGTTTTTTTACAGTAAAATACTGGCAACACTGTTAAATAAAGCAACACACTGCAAAAAATACTTTCTTAGTTAGTATTTTTGTTTTGTTTCCAGTCCAAATATCTAAAAATTCTTAACCAAG
>JARPMJ010008994.1:0-30498 GCA_033366665.1 Phoxinus dragarum | reverse complement strand
ATGACCAAAACAAAATCAAGTGAAATACAAATGAATAACGGTTCCAACACAGTATCCTAACCAGGAGCAACACGCAGGAAAAGCTCTTTATTCCATGTAAATATGAATTTATCTTAAAGGACTAGCTCACTTTCAAATAAAAATCTCCTGATAATTTACTCTCCCGCACGTTATCCAAGATGTTCATGTTTTTCTTTCTTCCGTTGAAAAGAAATGAAGGTTTTTGAGGAAAACATGATTGTTCTCCCATATAGTGACTTCAATGGTCCCAGCGGGTCGAAGGTCCAGATGTGAGTTTCAGTGCAGCTTCAAAGTCTCTCACGATCCAGCCGAGGAATAAGAGTCTCATCTAGACACACCAGCGGCCATTTTATAACATAAATATATATATACTTTTTAACCACAAATGCGCCTCTTGTACCAGCCTCTGAGATGCGCCACGCATTACATCATCACGTTGGAAAGGTCACGCAAGTACCGACCCAGTGCTTATAAGTGTTGAGTAGGAGGACCGTTCAGTTATTGTGTGTTGAATGACACATATGTATATGTATTTGTGTCAGTTTATTGTTTAAAATGGTCCTTACGTGTGCATATCCTGGAAGTTTACCGATGTCACGCATGACCTTTCCAACGTGATGACGTAATGTGTGACGCATCTCAGAGACGGTACAAGACCGGCATTTGTGGTTAAAAAGTATCGAATTTGTATTTATTTTTTATGAAAATGGTGGCTTGTGTGTCTAGATGAGACTCTTATTTCTCGGCTGTCGGTGTCGAGTTTCAGTGCAGCTTCAAAGTCTCTCTCGATCCAGCCGAGAAATAAGAGTCTCATCTAGACACACCAGCGGCCATTTTATAACAAAATACACATTTATATACTTTTTAACTACAAATGCTGGTCTTGCACTCGCTGTGATGCAACACACACATTACGTAATCACGTCGAAAGGTACACGCGTGTTCTGGTTCAGAAATGTAGAGTAGGGCGAAAAACGTCAAAAATCGTCCGACATCGCTGTTTTACCTTTTTGTGAATGGCGTTAGACTTAGATTTTGCACGTTCGAATTGTAAACACTGGGTCGGTACTTCTGCCGACGTCACGCTTGACCTTTCAAACCCAATTACGTAATGTGTGTCGCATCACAGCGAGTGCAAGACGAGCATTTGTGGTTAAAAGTATATAAATGTTTAATTTTGTTATTAAATGGCCGCTGGTTTGGTCTAGATGAGACTCCTATTCCTCGGCTGGATCGTGAGAGACTTTGAAGCTGAAAACTCACATCTGGACCTTCGACCCGCTGGACCATTGAAGTCACTATTATGGTAGTAGTTTTAGACTTTTTTTTAGCAAGTAAAATATAATATTTAATCTGGACTGAAGCAGGTTAACTTAATTATCCAGACATCCTTTTTTTTAGAATAGAGTCTCAAATATGATCATCAGGCTTTTAAAGAAGGTTTATTTGTTCATCTCTCAATCGTCATTGTATTGCATTGCATTATATGTTTTAAAACTACAGAGCTTTGATCATTAAAACTAAGCATTTATCATCTTACTAAGACATTATTGGCAGATATTGATATTTATATGCATTTTATGTCAGTATCTGCTATTACTGTTATAAAGAATCTCATTGATTTGCATTACAAGCATCAGAATTATCACTTTTTGTCCATATAAATATCAGCATCTGCAGCAAATGTAATATTTTTGCTCAGTTTTGAGTCTCTGAATGAAATTTAGCTGTTTTTTTCCTCCATATTCTCACTATAGCAGACTATATGAGCCTGACGCATCAAATATGATCCTCAACAATATCTTGTGTGAAGCTTCGCTAATGTGTGGATAAAGTTGTGGCATTGGCACCTGGTGAGGATACGGTGTACGGGAGTAAAGCAGTGTAAACTAAACATACACACCAGAATACTCGTCTGGGGGAAAGAAATGAAGGCGCCACAAACATGGAGGAAAGACAACATGATTAGATGGGCTGTGAATGTTAGTGCAAGAACCATGGGTTTAAATTAGAAGATGAATTAAAGTCACTTATGTCTTTACTACTCGAGGAAAATAACACAAAGGTAAAAGATAGAGGAACAACACATTCAAAAACACAGTCATGAATCATGAAACTTAAGAAGAAGCTTTGAATCAAACAAAAGCACTGTAATATTAGTTATTCACTGATGCTTTCACTGATAGTGGATCAGTTTTGATTCATTTAATCATTCAGATGCGTTCAAAAGAGCAATTAATTCATAAATCAGATGGAAAAAAATGTATTACTACACAACTCAACATCTGTTCTTCATTCAAAGCTACTGTAAGTTACCACACGCTATTTTCAATTTGTACCACTTTTATGATGCTTTATTGTTATTTTGAGCTTGACAGCCTCAGTTCTCATTCACTTTTATTATACTGAAAATAACAGAGATAAAAAAACGGAGATAAAAAAATCATTAAAAATAAAAAAGGATAAAAGAGATTTTTTTAATCACCCAAAAATGTCTAAAACTTTAACAAAAATATAATTGAATGTATAATACATTTTTAATTATATTAATTTAAATTATGGAAATTATAATTTATATATTTTCCCTAAAATAACACTGATTTTCATTTGTGAATTATTGTGACTGAAAACTCACCCAGCAGATCAGCTCCTTCATCCACGTCTCCTATGAGGTCATTTTCCTGCCGACGAGAGCTCCTCGAGAGAGCGAGCTGTGTTGCGGTCGAACGCCATGTTCTCGATGCCTTTACTGGGAGTGCTGGAGAGAGACAGAAGATCTGTGACGCAACACACAGTAAACCTTCTTCGCCTAATAACGTCCAGATGAAATCAGGAGTGTGTTTGGACTGAAGGTCCTCTGAGGCTCGGTTGTGATAAGCCAAGTGCAGTGAGTGGATGATTGAATCAGCAGAGACGTACCTGGAGCCTTGGCATCCGCTCAGGTCCATGGCCAGTTCATGGGTGTGGACTCAATGATCGCCTGGACCTCCGATCGCTCTGCGTTCTCGCTGTGATCGGCTCCTGAGTGCAAAAATATCAGTTAGGTGATTTCAAAAGGTCTTAAATTCATCATGCATATGAGACAAAGCTTTTGGTGCAGATTCATTAAATGCAGTTTGTTTATAAAAGGGGCTCGGGCATTCAATTTAAATGGTAAAGACATTAAAAACCTGGAAAGACAGTCTCCAAAAACACGGTTTGAAATCGCTGGTGTTTCTCGACGTCACAAACTACCTTGTAACCAATCAGATCAACGAGTGATCGTCAACCAGTGGATCTCTGAGTGAGTGAGTGGAGGCGGGGCTCATTTGCATATTCATAGAACCGCGCATACTAAATGAGGCAAGGGTGTCGAGTTACATGAAGACATTTTTTTCAAGGGATTTAAAAAAAAAAATATGTCAATTTGGTGATTAAAGGTCAGTTTTAAGAGATAAAATAATTGACTACAGGAGGACTTTAAGAAGATGAGAGATCAAATATGCATCTTACAACCATCTAACACATATTACAAACACACCAACGGAAGATCATAAGCAATCTACTGGGCATAAATTATTGAATTTGAATTCAATCGTATTCATTGATTTTAAACTGATCTTGAAAATCCTAAACTTTCACTTTAAACTGGAATGCTCAAATTGAATTAGTCGTTGTGATATGGAAGCGGCACTGGTCTTTCCTCCTCTACTTGTGTCCGTATATCGAGTGAAACGCTTCTGGAACAAGAACAAATGAGGGCGGGGCTTAATTGTGTCCTTGGGGAATTGATTGGATGATTGTGGTTTGCTATTGGCTGATCTCATGTGAGTGACAGGTTGCCCCGCCTCTCAGGATTGACGGTGTGTGACAGTGACACTTGGCCCTGCGTCTCAATGTCCCTCTTTTCTATCCTAAACAGTGTGTGAGATTAAAATAAGTGTGTCCCAAAGCATAGTATGTTGAAGAGAGTATGCCAGATGTCCCCGGATGGTCGACTATTTCCAATGGATTTTCGAAGTGGTGGATCCGTGCTCACTATAACAGCTAATATTACCCACAATCCACTGCGCTTTGGAGGAGGGAACTACAAAGACGAGTAAAAAGTGTTAAAAAACTACAAAACATGGCGGATATGCTAATACACTTATTAACACTCAAAGGTTTGAGGTGACTAATCAAAGTTTAACCTGATAAAAAAAATATATTAATTTAACGTTATCAGTTATATTTTCATCTGCAATAACAATGTGGGACTTTTATAAAGATCCGTTTTGGCCATTAACTTTTAAATGCATCATTCTGGCATTATTATGAGGAGTCCTCAGCATGACGAGATGATTGACAGGCCAGTTTATAGTGACAGGATTCGACAGAGGGGCAACCGTTAAAGACGCATGAACGTGATAGTTTGTCCCAAAGCTTGTGTCCTCTTCTCTTCATATTAAACACGTGATACACATGTGCACGCCGTCAGCGTTTTCACCTCGTCATCAAATAAACATGAATGAACATCAGAAGGAATGTTGTTTTAAA
Source organism: Phoxinus dragarum (assembly GCA_033366665.1). Lineage (NCBI taxonomy): Eukaryota > Metazoa > Chordata > Actinopteri > Cypriniformes > Leuciscidae > Phoxinus > Phoxinus dragarum. The sequence continues at coordinate 25,962 of JARPMJ010008994.1, read as the reverse complement.
CCGCGGAAAGACGTCAGTACACTCCCGCTTCTCAAGTTCAAATCTACTAACTCACCTGACTGCTTTTGTCCGACAAAAATGGCGGATTTAGCGTATGGCGGATTATCATTGGTCAGATCACCTGTCAATCAAACTCCCTGCCGAAGGGGCAACTGAGAACGCAGCACTGATTCACCTGTGGATGGCGTCTCTGAAGCCTTATCCTCCTGTACGCTGATGTTCTTCAGTCCGGTCTGCGTTAGCGTTCCCAGAGTCCGTGTTCCCGTGCGAACCCTCGGCCTCCTCCCTCCACCGACACCATGAGCACGTCAGACTCGGGTCTGGACCGTCCCCGACCAGCGCCAGAAAAGCTCATCCTGATAACAACAGATAGATGGATAGTTTTATTCAATGCCATGTCAGCATCTAAGGCTATTTTCATGGCAAAAATTAAATTACAAAAATAGAAATATCATATAAATACAAAAGAAACCAAGCAAACAAACAAACACAAGTCGTCATATTTTTTTTTTTTTCATTAACATATGCTAAAAAATCCAAAACCTTACCAGGCATAATCTTACTAATTAAGTGATATAACTTCATAAAAGAGCATTCTCTACTTGTGTTAAACCCAGGACAGCCCAATACAATATGTTTAACAGAGAGGGGGATCTTACAAAACACACAAAGTTGGTTCTTCACATTTTAAGAGGTTAAAAAGGCACGAGTCAAACTTGTGTGGCATCTGGTGAATACCACTGGATCACATCTAGTTTTAAGAGCGAATTAAAGTATGTTAGAAATTCCCGGATGAATTTCATTCACTTATTATTCTTGCACGTGTTCCACTTCTCTTTCCACTTATCCAATATATACACAGATTAATAATAGGTCTGATATCTGAGGAAGGAATATTCCTGAAAACAAACCCAGGTGGAATAAAGCATTACCAGCGGCATAAAAAAATAAAAAAATTTGAATATGGTGCAAAAGTTCATTTATTTCAGTAATTCAACTTAAAAGGTGAAGCTAATATATTATATAGATTCATTACATGCAAAGTTAGATATATTCAAGCCTTTATGTGTTATAATTGTGATGATTATGGCTTATGAAAAATTCTAAATTAGAATATTGTGAAAAGGTTTTCATAAGCTGTAAGCCATAATCATCAAAATTATAACAAATAAAGGCTTGAAATATCTCACTTTGCATGTACTGAGTCTATATAATATATTAGTTTCACCTTTAAGTTGAATTACTGAAATACATGAACTTTTGCACCATATTCACATTTTTCGAGTTTTACGTGTATACGCTAAATGGGACTGTCCACATTAATCATGAAGATTAACAGAATGATTCAAGTCTAGAATGTCATCAGCACACCATGATGCCGTACGGAGGACAGACATGCTGTATGCAGATTCATTTAGAAAGATTATTATATTATGTTATGCAAAAACATTTTTAGTCTCCATTTTGTATATTCAACAGCTTTTAACCACATAAATAATGACTGAAAAGTTCAGTAATTGAGAAAAAAACTGACATACAAAAAAAAACCCACATGATTTGGTTCTATAATAATTAACATACAAAATTAAAGAAATATTCCAGGTTATCGTTTTATCGTTTAGATTTTTTTCAATACAATTAATAGAGATTTTTAAAAAAGCTTCAAAAATGAAACAAAAGCACCAACGGAAGATCCTTTCCATATTTCCTATTCATTTTCAGTTAGACGTTGAAATTAACCAGGAATATTCCTTCAGCTACATTGCAGGCGATAACATCAACCACACAGATGCTGAACGCAACCGAATCTGAAACTTTACCAGGGATATTGGCATCATTAGTGAGTCCACATGAGAGGTTTAAATGTTGCTTGTTATGTTTATATGTTTGTAATGTGACCCTGGAGCACAAACCCAGTCTGGAGCCGCACGGTATATCTGTGGCAAACTATACATTGTAAGGGTCAAAATTATCCATTTTTCTATTATGCCAAAAATCATGAGGATATTAAGATCATGTTCCATGAAGATATTTAGTAAATGTCCTACCGTAAATATATAAAACATGTATTTTTGTGAGTGAATGCAGCACAATCGTGAACATAATGCACAACTTTAAAGGAGATTTTCTCAATGTTTACATTTTTTTGCTCCTCAGATTCCAGATTTTCAATAGTTGTGTCTCGACCAAATATTGTCCTTAAGACTGGTTCTGTGGTCCAGGGTCATATATGTTACACTCCTAATTGATGGTTGCAGGCAGCAGTTTGTGGACTGGACATATGGGCGATGAATGCAAAGAAACTATCCAGACAAAAAGTCATGGATGTGGAGACAAGCCAAACACTACACACTACACACTGCACACTGCACACTACACACTGCGAACTACACACTGCGGCTGCCGTGAAGATTACGGCAGGACTATCGGACGGCTACCTTACTGGAGTCGGTCCAATGGGTTTCCAAACTGTCCTGTGAACTCTTACCGTCCGCCTCCAACTGCCCCAGAGAGAAACCGTACAGTGAAAACATGAATGGTGGCACTTTATTCTGCCAGGTGGCTGATGGGAACTGCATTGCCAGTATATAAAGAGAAAAACAGGACGGTCCTTCCCCAAAAAAGCATCAGGAGCCAGCTTGTCAAATCCAGATTAAGCTGGTAAAATGAAATGTAGGCCAGGATTACACATAATCTGTGTCTCACGGACACGGCTCGATCAATGCATGACAGAGTTTATTAAGGGAATTGTAGTTTGTGTGTTTTTATGGTGCAAAAGCCAGAGTGAACCTAACCCTTGTGGACCTTTTATGGACATTTTTGTCTTTTTCATTTTTTTTTTATTTTGATCAATTTGCCTGTGTTAATGCAAACTGCATACATTTTTGGCTCGATTCTAGCAGTTTTAGAGTTCCAACATGTTTCATTAAAAATATATATTTTATATAAAATAATGTTCATAAATAATTTTCATAAACTTAAAACCTCTATAACTTTATTTTTTTTTGGTTTCACTTTTTAAACTAGTTTTTACTTTAACAATAACTCTACCAAGAGTCTTCTTTAAAATGAGACCAAACTTAAGTCTGTGCTTCCAAGCTTCAAATTTAATGACAGTTTTTTTGACACATTTTTGTCCTCTTTGGACCAACGCACACGTGTTAAGCTTTGACATTAACATGAGATGACAATGGGAACCATTTTGATTTCATATATAATGTCATTATATATATAAATCATATAAAGGATCGGCCATTACATTTTATGAAAGACATTTTCTTCCTTACAACAACAAAACAATAAACCATAACCAATAAGACCAGACATTATTAACATTCTATTTCATGTTGACTTTAAAGACCATATTTATTTGCCATTGTAATAAAACCTTTTTGATGCCGTAATATCAACTCAGGCTTATTAGAAAAATTATTAAGTTTCTTTAACTAAGGATGCACGTATATATCGGCCACCGTATCGGTATCGGGCCGATATATGATCATTTTTAATGTTATCGGCGCAATAATCAAATTTGGCTGATGTATTAAAGCCGATTAATAATGTATGATCTCCTTCAGCTGAGACACTTCAGATGCGCACTGTTCAACATGATGCTTTTGAATTGCTTGAAATATGATTGAATCACTTCAAAAAAGGGAAATACAGTAAAGTGCAACATGTCTGTCATATCGGCTACATAACATTATACTGAGAACATTATTATAATTGTGTGATTGGGACATGATGAGACTTTAGTTTGTGTAATCAGGCTCTCAAAAATATAACAATTTGGAGTTAGATTTATCTGCAATATATCGGTTATCGGCTTTCAAATATAAAGAATTATCGGTTAACGGTATCGGACAAAATGTACAGGTGCATTGCTTGAACATTTTGCGACACTATCAAAGTCAAATATCCAGTGAGTGGCACTAAAAGCACGTATAGTTTGCTTCAAAACAGATGAACGTGAATCTGGCAACGTTTTAATACATTGGTTGTTGTACATATCGTGACATTTCAGAAATTAAATGCATTACGATAAAGTTTAATGCTCTATCGTGTTTAAAAAATAATCCAGCACAGACACTAAACCTGATCAAGTGTCAACAAAAGCACACCTGAGAGATTAAAACACACTTGCTGAAGCAACCATGTCAATAATCTGCCCCCTGTAATCATAATCTGTGTGAGGAGGAAATTGCAGGTGTTTTACTCCCTCTAGTGTTTATTTCAGCTGCAACTGCAGTGAATTATATGTATAGGTGCCTTAATATTAGTGTATTATCATTTACATGCTCAGTATGTCTTCTCTATTGACGCAGTAGAGTGAAAATGTGTACGTGGCTTTGTTATTTTGTCTACACAGCGGCCGTTGCCCTCAAGCTCTTCTGATAATGAGATGTTTTATTAATATGCCTTTTCAAAACAGCACTACACCTGGTGCTCTATAAAAAGAACCAAAGCTCTCATTAAAATCAATCGCTTATGGAAGAGCAACTAATCCACAGTGAGTGGCAGGAGCCGACAATAGGTTTTACACAAGCACAGACTTTTTCTCTCACTGACATATGCGCACAAACCAGTGAAAGCACAAGCGCGCGCAAAACAAAACCCTCTGCAAGATGCTCCCCAACTCTGGTGTTTCCATGGCAGAATGTGCCCACTTTCCCTCAGAGGCGTTTAACCTGAGGAGAGGCTGACGGCAAGTCATGGCCTAGTTTCTCATCTCTCCCAGAAGACCCGGGACTCTGGAGGATGATATAGAGAAAAATGCAGAGTCATGAAGCGCACAAAGGCCAGTCTGTATCCCTCCACAGTGGGAGTCTGATGGTGCCTTTGTGCTTCTGAAACTCACTGGCCTTATAATGAGAAATCAAATATTCACCGAAGAGCCTAATGCTTACCTACTGTACTAGGGCTGTCAAAATGGCCGAAAAGCTAAATTCTTTCTTAAATATTAGCAAAATTCAAATTATATTTGAATTCTAACGTCAATACTTAAATGTTAACGAGCGCAATACGCAAATATACCGTATTTTCCAGACTATATATTCCGGAGTATAAGTCGCATCAGTCAAAAAATGTGTCATGAAGAGGAAAAAAACATATAAGTCGCACTGAACTATAAGTCGCATTTATTTAGCAATTTATTTCACAAAATCCAAGACCAAGAACAGACATTTAATGTGGAAAGGCAAGTTATTAAACTATACAATAGCACACAGAACAACAGGCTGAAGGTGTCCGGTGTGTTAGCGAACACATTAACAGTTATTCAGCTTCACAATAGCATAAAGAACATATACCTGAGAGGCTGAATAGGCTAAACTAACATTAGCCAGCGAGTCCAACAAGTTACCGGTAAGCAAGTTCACCAAGCTCCCGATCTCATCACACATAACTGGATACATTGAGTTCTTCCTTGGTGTCGCTTCTGAACAACTCCGCTAACTAGAGCGCCCTCTCGCGGCTGTAGACGGTAATGTTGTCTCTTGGTTCATCTCAGTCAGTATGAGTTAATTTTAATGTTATGTTAATATGAGTTAAAGTCACAGGACCAGCAAAACTACGAAAAAAAGTGTGACTTATAGTCCAGAAAATACGGTAAGCCAAATCATGCAATCGCATCTCTTATTGAAATTAAATGACATTTCGTTTTTTTAAATGCATTAAATTATGAAACAATTGTTCTTAAATAAAATATAATTTCCTTAATGTGCACGATTTTTGCCACCAACTGAGAGGGTTTTCTTTACAGTTTTTCAAATGAACAACGTAGCCGCACCGCGCTGTACTGGATAAGCTAACAAAAACAAACCGCGTCAGTTAAGGTGATGATACACAGGGCAACTTTTTGGGCAATGTTGCCGTCAACGGGCAACCAGATGAGACACAGGGCCCACGACCGATCTAAATGATCCAAATAGAAATGTATTGCCCATTTTCAATGGGAAAGTGCCCAAGCAACAATCACTCGGCAATATTGATTAGCTGCCAAACGCTGGGCTGTTTCTGTCTGGGTGTAGCACCTACAGCTCTGCACTATCTTGCACATTAATTGGTGGCTCATGTTGCATTTTCTCCCATTTATTAGTAATATGAGTGCACTCTCTCGGTATATCTAAAGTCTTTGGCTCTGTTGTGTGGCTCCTCATCAGACTGACAGCTGAAACATGACCGGCATCCTTCAGAAACTCCTGCATCAGGCCTAGATTGAGACGGACTTCAAGGTCAGTCTACTCTAGAAACCCACAATGCCATCATTGCTGATCAAATCAATGCGAATAAGGGGAGAGGAATGGATTCAGATTTGGCAAGTCTAGTGGTCGATCAAAATGGATTTTCCCAAAATCCCAAATGGCAAATTACTTGGGACATTTGTTCCTCAAAATGGTGAAAATTTGGGCAATTTGAGTGACAACCCTATAGTAAATTTGACAAATAATTAAGGAAATCTATTACGGCCTTTTACAAAGTCTTGCTGTTGTTTCTGGACTCTACTCCTTCTTGAATGTTGATTATTCTCCTCATATTCTCCATTGTTGCGGCTCCTCTCTTCCCAGTCTGTCAGTAACGCTCTGTTTACTTCCTGTCTCTATGAAGCCCCTCCTTCTGAACAGCACACTGTGCTCTGATTGGTCGGCTGGAGCAGTGTGTTGTGATTGGTCGAGTGCTTCGAGTGTGTTTTGGAAATGTCCCGCCCCTTAATTGCCAGTTTAGTACTAACTCAACCAGGCCCCGCCCCTTTAATCTGCGCATTAATTATTTAAATGAGGAATATTGTGACGTGTTTGTTCCCGGAAGAAACTCAAGACTACAATGGAGGCGTTTCAGAAGTTCAGAAACACTGACACTGATAGAGAATAATTTATGCTGGAGGGACTTTGCAGAACTTTTTCATGCTCAAACCGCAACATTACACACTAAAAACAGACAAACATGTAAAAATGCACTAAAATGGAAAGTAACACATCATATTAAATGTGACATTTTGAAGTAGAAAGACTAAAATTGAACTTTCTTGTAACCAACATTCCAATGATCTTTATGTAAACAAACAAAAAAAACAGTGCACATGAGTTGAGTGGTTTGTTTGTCTTTAGTTTAGAGGGTTGAGAACATAAACATGGCAGGAAGAGGGTGAAGGCACATGATTACTTCATCAACATGAATATGCATGAAGGGGCCTAGAGTCATGGGTCTCTGTAGGACAGGGAAGGTTCCAGAGCATGCGAGGCCTTGTTAGGGCTCTGTTTAAGCATGCAGGGCACAGCAGACTTCCTTCCCGCTGGCAGTGTTCGCTCAGGCTTCTTTAACATATGTTCCTTTCAGAGGGGGAAGCGCTCTCTCTGTCTCTCTCAATACTAACAAACTGTGTCGTCATCGCCTTTATTCCCCATGTTCAGGTTCTGGGAAGCTGATAACAGCCTCTGCTGTGATGATGACACAACGTGATCAATCTTTAGTTGGGCTGGGTATTGACACACACTTCATGATTCAATTTCGATTCACAAGCTCTTGATTCGATTCTGATATTGATTAGCTATTGATTTATTTTGATATATGTCTGGTAGAGTTAAGGGTGATTTTTGTTTTGTTTTTTAAATCTAAACATGGCATCTGTCATAAAAAACTTGTTTTAATAACAGATTTATTCCAAAATATACTTTCTGCGGTTGAAACACTGATTCATGGATTATGAGACATGATTGATTTCAGTTGTTCTGTATCTTTCATCATTCCTTCTGATGTTTATTAGCGGCTGTAACTAGTAGTGAAGAGGAAGAGATGATCGGTTCTACATCGATCTGTCACATATTACACATTAAAGAGACACACACACACACATTTATTGTCCCTGACTTCTATGATAATATTGAGAGAATTGAAATCTGAGACTTTATTTCATATCAAAAGAATCAAAGCTTATAGTAATTATTGGATGGCAGGCGCTACAAATAATGTTAGTGTTCTGTTTAGTTTCTGCATCAACTCAAACCAGCACACACCAAAAGACAGATCTTGGGTTTAAATCTTTAAAATGATAATAGTGTAAAATCGAGAAATCGATATTGTCAAGCCAGCCCTAATGTCTTTAAAGTCCCCCTGTAGTCAATACATTTATCACTTAAAACTCACCAAAATAACATATTTAGGTGTTTTTTCCTTGAACAAAATTCTTCATGTCTTAAAATATCTTGAATGTAACTCGACACCCTTGCCTCATTTAGTATGTGCGGTTCTATGAATATGCAAATGAGCCCCGCCTCCACTCACTCATTCACTCACTCAGAGATCCACTGGTTGACGATCACACGTTGATCTGATTGGTTACACGGTTCTATGAATATGCAAATGAGCCCCGCCTCCACTCACTCACTCACTGATCCACTGGTGGACGATCACACGTTGATCTGATTGGTTACAAGGTAGTGTGTGACGTCAGAAACACCAGCGATTTCAAACCGTGTTTTTGAGACTGTCTTTGGTTCACTGCAGTTTTAAGCAGAAAATACTCAGCAATGCTGTCGACTTATGAACTTACACATGGTGTGTGTTAAAGCAGATTAAAAACACCACATAGACACATAAACTACATTAAAAGCTGGATTTACACCACAGGGGGACTTTAAAAATGAAACAGTGGGTCAATCTGTGTGTTTCTCACCTTGAGGCTGGTGTTGGATCGAGGGTGGCTGAGATTGTTATATCTCCATGTGTCTGACCCTGGCGTCTCCACAGATTCCCTATGCAGATCCGGGCTCATCGCATCGCTTCCCGGCAATGAGAAAACACCCAGAGAGACCGGTCGGTCCTTCCTGAGAACACACACAAAACATACGATTGGAAACTTGAGCGAGAAACATAATGGATTAAATAAGTCCTGTATTCAAATGTGAACATTTTCACACCAATTTCATATCAATTGGGTATTGGGAAACAAGTTTCTGAATTACAGGTGAAACTCGAAAAAATTGTATATGTTGCAAAAGTTAATTTATTTCAGTAATTCAACTTTAAAGGTGAAACTAATATATTATATAGACTCATTACATGCAAAGTGAGATATTTCAAGCCTTTATTTGTTATAATTTTGATGATTATGGCTTACAGATTATGAAAACTCCAAATTCAAAATTAGAATATTGTGAAAAGTTTTCATAGCTGTAAGCCATAATCATCACAATTATAACAAATAAAGGCTTGAAATATCTCACTTTGCATGTAATGAGTATGTAATATATTCGTTTAAATATGTACGGAATTATGGAACTTGCCGTCATGCCGATGGATCTAATAATGTTTATGGATGAGAGAATACACTGTGTTTATCATGACTGTGGTGTGAAGCAGGCGCGAGTGCTAATGAGAGACAGATATCAGCGCCACACGCGAGTCCCGCGGATATAAAGGAATGAGGACATTAATCTACCGAACTAACGTTACACTCAACTGCTGTATTAATACTCACAGGACAGTTTATTAGACGAGTGAAGCTTGTGAGGTAACGCAGCGCTGTTCACTCGCTCTACGCTATCACACTAAACTGCATCTGAGTGTGTTAAAGTTATAATGTTATTCTGTGTGTTAGTTTGTCTGTATGAGACTAGCAGTGCGCTAGATCAACATTAGCATAACACACTGATCATATTCTAACATTTCATCATGTTGAGCTGTATAACACTGATTAGTTTTATGTATATTGGCTCACCTGTCTAATAAAGCTCACGAAAGAGCGTCTCTGTGGAGTGGAAGTTAGTCACGGATGCTAGCTCTCTGCTTCTCTGTGGAGTGGAAGTTAGTCGCGGACGCTAGCTCTCGGCGTCTCTGTCGAGTGGAAGTTAGTCGCGGACGCTAGCTATCGGCGTCTCTGTGGAGTGGAAGTTAGTCGCGGACGCTAGCTCTCGGGGTCTCTGTCGAGTGGAAGTTAGTCGCGGACGCTAGCTCTCGGCGTCTCTGTCGAGTGGAAGTTAGTCGCGGACGCTAGCTCTCGGCGTCTCTGTGGAGTGGAAGTTAGTCGCGGACGCCAGCTCTCGGGGTCTCTGTCGAGTGGAAGTTAGTCGCGGACGCTAGCTCTCGGCGTCTCTGTCGAGTGGAAGTTAGTCGCGGACGCTAGCTCTCGGCGTCTCTGTCGAGTGGAAGTTAGTCGCGGACGCTAGCTCTCGGGGTCTCTGTCGAGTGGAAGTTAGTCGCGGACGCTAGCTCTCGGCGTCTCTGTCGAGTGGAAGTTAGTCGCGGACGCTAGCTGTCGGCGTCTCTGTCGAGTGGAAGTTAGTCGCGGACGCTAGCTCTCGGCGTCTCTGTGGAGTGAAAGTTAGTCGCGGACGCTAGCTCTCAGCGTCTCTGTCGAGTGGAAGTTAGTCGCGGACGCTAGCTGTCGGCGTCTCTGTCGAGTGGAAGTTAGTCGCGGACGCTAGCTCTCGGGGTCTCTGTCGAGTGGAAGTTAGTCGCGGACGCTAGCTCTCGGCGTCTCTGTCGAGTGGAAGTTAGTCGCGGACGCTAGCTGTCGGCGTCTCTGTCGAGTGGAAGTTAGTCGCGGACGCTAGCTCTCGGCGTCTCTGTGGAGTGAAAGTTAGTCGCGGATGCTAGCTCTCGGCGTCTCTGTCGAGTGGAAGTTAGTCGCGGACGCTAGCTCTCGGGGTCTCTGTCGAGTGGAAGTTAGTCGCGGACGCTAGCTCTCGGCGTCTCTGTCGAGTGGAAGTTAGTCGCGGACGCTAGCTCTCGGCGTCTCTGTCGAGTGGAAGTTAGTCGCGGACGCTAGCTCTCGGCGTCTCTGTCGAGTGGAAGTTAGTCGCGGACGCTAGCTCTCGGCGTCTCTGTGGAGTGGAAGTTAGTCGCGGACGCTAGCTCTCAGCGTCTCTGTCGAGTGGAAGTTAGTCGCGGACGCTAGCTCTCGGCGTCTCTGTCGAGTGGAAGTTAGTCGCGGACGCTAGCTCTCGGCGTCTCTGTCGAGTGGAAGTTAGTCGCGGACGCCAGCTCTCGGCGTCTCTGTGGAGTGGAAGTTAGTCGCGGACGCCAGCTCTCGGCGTCTCTGTGGAGTGGAAGTTAGTCGCGGACGCTAGCTCTCGGCGTCTCTGTCGAGTGGAAGTTAGTCGCGGACGCTAGCTCTCGGCGTCTCTGTCGAGTGGAAGTTAGTCGCGGACGCCAGCTCTCAGCGTCTCTGTGGAGTGGAAGTTAGTCGCGGACACTAGCTCTCAGCGTCTCTGTCGAGTGGAAGTTAGTCGCGGACGCTAGCTATCGGCGTCTCTGTCGAGTGGAAGTTAGTCGCGGACGCTAGCTATCGGCGTCTCTGTCGAGTGGAAGTTAGCCGCGGACACTAGCTCTCAGCGTCTCTGTCGAGTGGAAGTTAGTCGCGGACGCTAGCTCTCGGCGTCTCGAAAACGCCACGCTGATATTGATCCTCGTTTAGTTCTCCTTCTGTCCCAAAGTCTGCTTGCCATGGTCCATAATGTGTGAACGAAACAACAACAGCGTGAGCGCCGCTAGACGCAACACAGTTGTCCACGTCTGTCGCCATGGTTACTATGGCCGTACGAGCGTAAACCAGGGATAACGCGGACATTACATCATTGACAGGCGACAGTGAACAGGGACGAGCCATTAATTATTTAAAATTTATCTGAAATCTTTGGGAACTTTTGGGATATTGTAAGTACACAACTGCAGGATATATATCACACTGTGCAAGTGATTTTTGGATACTTTATTACACAATTCTTACATATTTAATAGTCTTTAAGATCTTCTGATTCTTACGTCTCAATGCATGTTTATGGAATGTTTTTGCCGGCCATACAAAGTTTTTGCATGCAAGAAGCCAGAGCAACTCGATGCCACGCTAACACCAGAGCTCCTCTAGAGAGACATGTCTTTTGTCTCTCTCCCTGTTGTCATAGATCTGCATTCAGACTGAACCTGCTGACGCCACATTCTGCCGGGATCTGCTCACGTGAGCAGGATTCACTCCATTCAGCTCAAACTGTACAGTAAAGAAAAGGTAAAGTACGGTTTGGAAACAAGAACCAAATTTGAGGAAGTGATAATGCAAAATCCAGTGCTTCTCCTCAGTAGCGGGTTTGCATGCAAGGTTGAGGATTTAACTTGTGCATATGCATTCGTCTTATGCACTTATGGCATAAAACATTTGCAAATTAAGCAGCGTTTTAATCCTATGAGAACAAAATCGTCACTTCCTGGGAAATTGCCAAGAAAAATATCCGTAATATAAATAAAGGCACTTTTCCGTCCATCATAAATGAGTCGAAACACAATAAACGCTGTCGTGTTCTCTAGCGTTCGGATCTGGTGTTCGGGAACACACTCGTGTGTGAGACGCTTCTGGAGGGAATTAAACCAAATCATTCTGATCACACACCTCGACTCCAGCGTTTCAGAAACACCAAACCAACATTAGAGATGCAGCGACGCCATTGGTCCACTGGTTACTCCAGTCATCCAATCACAGCTGACAGGGTTTTGTTGCGCATCGAAGGATTTATTCAGTAAATGTAGTTTATGTGCATGACTTCTTTTTAAATCAAACAAAATTATAACATTGCACGGGTGAATTGTTCACCACAACACTAATGTGCACTAACAAAAGTAAACAGGGTCCATTTTGATTTCTTGCCAATTTTTAAGTAAAAAATAAAAGGGAGTAAATCAATGCAGTGTACTGTGCTGGATCTCTATCTGACGTGTACATCAATACCCATGCTGTAATCACACACACACACAAACACACACGTCACAGGACACGCCGTGTCAATCGCACAGTAAAGGTCATGCTTTAACAGAGTTGAGAAACTTCAGGTCCAAAGTTCAATTCATGAAAGGCTCTATAACACCGACTGGAAGTTTCTGTTCCAAATCATTAATACAAGCAGAATGAAAAGTAGACCAATAGAAATAGTTCAAAAGCAACTAATATAATGTTTGGATTGCAAAAACAAGCCAAGTCCAGTTGTCCAACTAAATTAGACAAAAAACGAATGAAAAATACCCATTTTAAATGCGTTCGGAAGTAAAGCACAAATTACCTTTCATCAAAACATAAAAGCGAGTCAGGATCAGTTAGAGCTTTAAAAGCATTTAAATCAGAATTAATCAATAAATATCATCTACTGAAGTTCACTGGTTGTGATAATATACATAACAATAAGAAATAGGCATTTGATGAGTATCAAATTACATTTTCTATCCATTTTACTCAAATTATATTTATTATACAAAGCATATAATAGCTTGGCTTATGATAAGAAGTCTACGGTCAACTTTTCCAGAATTACCACTAATAAGAGAGTAACATAAGCATTTTGTATAGAGATATGAAGCTCATTTTTGGAAGGCTTATTATGTTTTTGAAAGGATTCATGCAAAAGAACAGCGTTTATTAGAAATAGAATCTTTTCTAACATTATAAACTGTAATTTTTGATTAATTTAATGCATCCTTGCTCAATAAAAGTATTAATTTCTTACTGATCCAAAACTTTATTTATATATATATATATATATATATATATATATATATATATATATATATATATAATTTTCATCATCTTTATGCAAATATTAATTCTTAGAATTGATAGGCTCATAAAATTCAGCCTTGAACTCTCTACGTGTGTGAAAATATCAGCTTTGGGTGAACAGAACTTCACTATTATAATCACACGTGACACTAAAACCCTGAAACCAGTTTAATATCTTGGAATAAAAGAACAGAAAGCTCTTCCAAGCATCTCAATATCAGGTGTTCAACTGCAGCTCCAGTGCAAGAATGAACAGAAGACTTGAACAAACTGAAGCCGTAATGAACAATAACCCTGTTAGAATGAGAAGTGGATCTGGTACTGGCCAGAGAAACGAGCGCTCAGATCTGCACAACACTGCTAATGCTAACTGTTCTCTCCCAGAGCTAGCAGACACATGATGAACAACAGTAACCCGAGTAACGGAGGGAAAGCATGCACGTACAAAGACAGAAATACAGGGAAAAAGAGGCTTAAGATGAAGAGAAGCAAAGTCCAATAATGCTAGAGGTTTTCAAACTGGGGTCGGTGGAAAAGTTTAGAGAACAAAAAAAACAAAAGAATAAATTTGATTAAAATAAATAATAAATCTATCTAACGGTAAAGTACTATAGTGAGAAGAAAAAAAATGCAATGTTGCATAATAGAAAGTAAATATTTTCAGTAGGGATGCACCAATATAAAAATTTTGGCCGATATCGGTAACCGATAATTCTTTATATTTGGAAGCCGATAACCGATATATTGGCAGATAAATCTAAATCCAATGTTTATATAATTTTTAAGAGCCTGATTACAGAAACAAAAGTCTCATCATGTCCCAACACACAATTATAACTTTTTCCTTATAATTTTATGTAGCCGATATGACAGACACGTTCGCACTGAACTCTATTTTCCTTTTCAAAGTGATTCCAATCATATTTCAAACTTAAAACTATCATGTCAAACAGTGCGCATCTCAACTGAAGAACATAATACATTATTTATCACTATTATTTAATATATCGGCCTAATTTTCTTTTTAGTTTAGACATAAAAAATGTACATATCGACCGATACCGATATGTGACCGATATATCGTTTCCATCACATTTCTTTTTACAGTATAAATAAATAGCTGCATTTTTAGCATATTTTTATAATGTAGGGTCCCCGATCGCATGCGCAAGATCATATTTCTGAGGCATCTAAACTCTTGCTAAAAGCAGCGGTGTGTGTGTGTGTGCGTACCTGCTGATCCGGGGCAGGGAGTGTGTGATGGCGGGCATGCGGTTGGAGACGGAGTAATGCACGAGCAGGAGAACAGAGAGAGAGACGAGAACAGCAGAGTTGATGACCACCGCCCCCCCCCACGAAGCCAAAGACGAACAGCAGCACGAAACCCGGACTCATGTCTGACAACACACGCTACGGGCCGCCCGCCGGCCCCCGATACGCCACAGCGATCCCATCAACACCAGATCTGTGTGTGTGTGTCTGCTCTGCAGCCTCTCACTGCTGTGCTGTGACATCATCCACTTCACACACACACACACCACACGACCGGCTTTGCAGCAGCTGTCCTTCCTAGCGTGTTGTTTTCCCTCTGCGCGGCTGATTAATGAACCGCTCTGTTTCTTGGGCGCTAATTCTCTCTATGCATTTTCCGGTTTCCATCACACAGCCGATTGGTTGTGGGAACTGATTTGAATATGCAGATCAAGCAGGGTTATTATAGTTAACTACAACCATTAAAAAAAACTCTGAAGTCAAATAAAAACTTATTTTATTTCAGCTAGTTGCCATAACAACACTTCTCATTTTCGTTTGGTTTAACTTGATGTAGTAAAATAAAATAAAAACTGAAAAAAAAAAATACTATTAAATTAATACAACTATATTTTCATTTCTTGAAATAAAATAAACTTTAACTGAAATAAAAACTTGATTTCAGCTGGTTATCAAAGCAACATTTCTCATTTTCATGATGTACTAAAATAACTAAAACTGAAATCAAATTTGTAAAAACTATAGACATCACCAAAAAAACTACTAAAACTTTAAATGAAGATCAAAAATACAGTAACAAATTAATTCAAAATATTAATAAACAGTAAGATTTTGTGTGTGTGTGTGTGTGTGCATGTCTCAAACATACACAGATATATTAAATATGAATTATAAGAAACATGTATGATGATTAGTTGTGCCGTGCGGCTTCAGATTTATGAGGAAACTGATACATTTCATTTCTCAGGATTCTTTGATGAATAAAAAGTTTAAAAGAACAGCATTTGTTTTAACTAAAATCTTTTGTAACATTATAAATGTCCTTCCTGTCACTTTTGATCAATTTAATGCTTCCTTGCTGAATAAAAGTGTTAATTTCTAATTAAAAAAATGTTTTTACTGACCCCAAAATTTTGAATGGCAGTGAATGTTGTAGTAAACTAACTAAACTTTTTCCTATGCACCAGTAGAGTACCGCAAAAATGTTTAGATAAACGTAATTTTAATTCTATTCAAATGTATGCGTTTATATATACATTTAATGGTATGATATATATATATATAAAAAAATTTTTTTTTAAAGAAAATAATATTATCATCATATATATACACACACAAGAACAATCTTCTTGAAAACTTTACTACACAGTGTAAAAACACTCTTTTTTTGTAACACTTCACAGATTTGGTATATTATACTATGTCTTTCATAGAATAATCACAATTAATATCCTAATCAGAAAGCAGATCGAAGCCATGTTAGAAACGCTGTGAGCATCACACGCCGCTTATGAAGGACGAGACCGCAGCTTTATAGATGCACTCGATCAGAGGGTCCGTGTGCAGAGAGGATTATGGGATTACTGTAGAAACGTGATCATGTCAAATAAAAGGGTTTGCTATATCTTCACAAAGTTGCCATTATATTTTAGGATCGGCATTATGGGGGATGCTTCATATTAATTCAAATGTTTAGAAAAGCCATGCAAAAATAATCCCAAGGAAGAACGAACACACACACACACGTTTTATGTGGGAGACCTCACATGGGTTATTTAAGTGCAGAATCAAAGCAGATTGATGGGGAACAGTAATGGAATTGTCATAAATATTAAAGTGAAAATTATTAATAACACACCCCTGCATCTAAAAAAAAAAAAAAAAGATTTGGAAAGGAAAAAAGGCCTAATGCTTATTAATATAAGCATCTGTTCAAATATATCAATCAAAACTTTCCGTGATGCAGTTTCTCTCTCACAAAATTAGAATTATTTTTCAAATTATGTATAAATAAATAAATAAAGTATATAATATAACTATTAGGGGTGTCAAGTGATTACATTGTATCTACTTAAATACACAATGTGGTGATTAATCAATCTAATTAAATGGCAAATTAATCTGACATCACATTTTACAAAAACTTCACAAAAAGAAATAAATATTTTATTTGATTCAACATAGTATTTATTACGGCCATGAGGGCGGGTAAATGATGACACAATTCTCAAGGTAAAAGGTCTTAATGAGTGAGTCACTGAGATATTCACTCATTCGATTCGTTCAAACGGCTGATTCATTCAGGAATTATGTAAATGTCTCATGACTCACTTTATGAATGAGTTATTGAATCTTACCTTCAGCCAAACACAAACCAGTGATTATAGTTTATAAAGTTATAATATGTATATTTATCTTACAAAAATCGCTTCAGAAGGCCTTTATTAACCCCTGGAGGCGTGTGCATTACTGTTATGATGGATGGATGGATGCGCTTTTCTGGGCTTCAAAATCTCATTCACTGCCATTATAAAGCTGGGAAGAGCCAGGATATTCTTTAATAGCACTCTGATCGTGTTCGTCTGAAAGAAGAATAGGATGGCTTGATGGAGAGTAAATTATGGGATGATTATAATTTTTTGGGGAACTAACCCTTTAACTATAAATATGAGACAAAAACTCAAACAGGGGCATTTTTGCCCTAATATCTTACATTTTCACCAACCAACTGTATGAAATGCAAGATTAACTACATAGGTCTGGAGCGGGTGCGTTAAACATTGTGTGTGTGTGTGTGTGTGTGTGTGTGTGTGTGTCAGCTGTAATGCACATATCAAAATACCAAACAGTCAAAAGTTTTTGTTTTTAATAACAACAAAAAAATTCTAAATGTATAATTTAACTGCAAAGGAGTTGAAATATATGTTAAAATACTCTATTTAATGTCAAAGAACTGAGTTGATTTTTTTTAAAAATCTATAATTTTCTGTCATTGTCTGGAACTTTGAATGAAGTGCATTTTCTTCTTCGGTCACTGGCCATAAATCTAAGCTTGTAATCAGGATTAGGCTTGAAATATCATACGTGTGAAAATGGCTGAGAACTGAACAAATAGTGTGTGTATGGCTGGTTTTCTATGCAAGACTCCTTCATCTACAGCAAAACAAGCACTGTTTTTGGTATCAACCCCAGCCCAAAATGAGTAAGAAACAAGTATTGCATTTCATTCAGCAAATATGACACAGGCCGCGGTTATAGCTTGCTCTATACACACAGAAGCTGGTTTTGAACCGTGTAGGTGATAAACATCATAATATACGTGACCCTGGAGCACAAACCCAGTCTGGAGCCGCACGGGTATATCTGTGGCAATAACAACTATACATTGTAAGGGTCAAAATTATCCATTTCTCTTCTATGCCAAAAATCATGAGGATATTAAGATCATGTTCCATGAAGATATTTAGTAAATGTCCTACCGTAAATATATAAAACATGTATTTGTGTGAGTGAATGCAGCACAATCCTGAACATAAATGCACAACTTTAAAAGGAGATTTTCTCAATGTTTAGATTTTTTTGCATCAGATTCCAGATTTTCAATAGTTGTGTCTCGACCAAATATTGTCCTATCCTAACAAACCACACATCAATGGAGAGATTATTTATTCAGCTTTCAGGTGATGTATAAATCTCAATTTTAAAAAATGCCTGATCTCGACTACAGGGTATTTAATCTTTAATATGTGATCCTTGACCACAAAACTAGTCACAGGCCGCGGTTATAGCTGGCTCTACACACACAGAAGCTTGTTTTGAACCATGTAGGGCATCGGTTCCCAACAGGGGGGTCGCAGCCCACAAGGGGGCCTCAGCGAGCTCTGTGGGGGGTCGCGTCATATTTTGAGCATTAAATAAAAGTCCTTAACTTTTTTCTGTTCAAAATGTACAAAATTTATATAATGAGCGAGTTCATCATGAATCAATTTTCCAATCCGTGTTTTTGTCTTATCCTGAGCCACTATTGGCGCTTTTCCACTGCATGGTACGGCTCGGTACGGTCCGACTCGGCGCGTAACGGTTCGGCTCGCTTCGCTTTTCCACTGCGTGGTACGACTCGACTCGGTACAGTTCGGTTCGCTTTAGCTCGGTTGCTTTTCCACTGCAGTTAGTACCGCTTCAAAGTGGGTGGATCCGATCCTCGGCAACCAACGAGAGGAACGTCTGCACCTCGTCCACTGACCACGATTCAGCCATTTCTTTTTATTTCTTTTTTACTTATTTTGTCAAGTAAATACTCTAAAAACAGGTGCTACCGTGTTGGCTGTTGTCTGGCTATTTAAATCTAGCGGGTTTAGTGTCTCGTATCGCAAATACAATGATGCTGAAGTGACGATTCTGTCTGCACTGTCTGCAGTGTTTTCACGTGACATTTTAGTATCGGTACGGTACGCTTGGAACCTCAACAGAGGTGGTACCATTTAAAGCGAGCCGTGCCGTACCATGCAGTGGAAATGCGCCATAAGTGAGCAGTGGAAAAGCGCCAAAGCGTGCCGTGCCGTACCGAACCGTACCATGCAGTGGAAAAGCGCCATTTGTTACTCCTATAATAATAAGTGTTTACATTGGGACTATTTTACACGGGTTCGGATGCGCAGTAGCCCAGGACCTGCGTGACTCGCCATAGACGTACACAGAGAGAAGTAGTTCCGGCTACAATGTTCTTCTGGAAGACGCTGTTAATAAACGCACGTTTATTATCGCTCACTATAGCGCCAAAAGCGTCAAAAATAAAGCCTCACACATTGATAAAGCCTCACAAATAACATGCAAGTATTGAGGCCCCAGACAGCAGTCATTTAGTAATAGCCTATTCTTTCTTTTTACCTACACACCAGTGTGAATAATGTTATTGCATTTCAAATAGGGCCAATTTATAGGCTACTCCTAGCCTTATGTTTTTAAATTACAAAGGGCCTACTGATGTTTTTGTTATTGAATTTTCAATATTATAGGCTATTATTTGTGCATAAACATATCTGGTTATAGTAAACATACCGTTTGTGTGAAAACAACATAATTTGTCATCCTTGCTGCAAGCTTACACAAGCGATAATATCATTAAATGTAAAGGGGGCCCTAAAATATTTTCTTGTGAAAAAGGGGGTCTCAGACAAAAAAAGGTTGGGAACCAGTGGTGTAGGTGATCAATATGATGATATATAAGATGAAAGCCCCTGTAGTCGAGGTCAGAGCTCACTCTCACCTGATTCGGCTCTGATTGCCCGTGTCTGTCGTCTCCCCCGTGTGCTGCTGGTGTTTGGTTCGCTCCAAGTGCTCCATGTAACTGTGGATCATCTGTGAACACAAACGCTCACATTACTGTTTGACGACACATGCACAGGCATGGTTCACACAAGCGCACGCTTCTCACCTCTGTGTGTCTCTGGTGGAGGGCATTGTACTCTTTCTTCAGCTCGGCTTCCCGCTCTTCCAATCGTCCAACTAAAAAAAAAACAGAGGAATGTTTACTTATATTTTTATGTGTTTAAATTCAGGTCTACTGTGATTTTAGCTTCAGAGGGAGAGGCTTTTCTGTACGGATCAGAAGTTACACGCTGTAGTAACACCACAGAGCCAGAAGGGGTCAGTACTGACACACAAATAAAACTGCAGGAAACTTGATATCTCTCATTATAATGCGTTATAACACTAAAACTGTGGTAAACCTGTGATAAATACATCCCAACAATATAGAAGCAAAAGTTCACACATACATTAAATGGTGATATGTGACCACAAACCCAGTCTGGAGCCGCACGGGTATATCTGTGGCAATAGCAACTATACATCGTATGGGTCAAAATTATCCATTTTTCTTTTATGCCAAAAATCATGAGGATATTAAGATCATGTTCCATGAAGATATTTAGTAAATGTCCTACTGTAAATATATAAAACATGTATTTTTGTGAGTGAATGCAGCACAATCGTGAACATAAATGCACAACTTTAAAGGAGATTTTCTCAATGTTTACATTTTTTTGGTCCTCAGATTCCAGATTTTCAATAGTTGTGTCTCGACCAAATATTGTCCTATCCTAACACACCACACATCAGTGGAGAGATTATTTATTCAGCTTTCAGATGATCTATACATCTCAATTTCAATAAATAGACCCATGTGACTGGTGTTGTGGTCCAGGGTGACACATTAACATTGTTTTGAAACAGTGAGAAAGTTCCCATGTGACCTGATGACTGTGGATTAAAGGAAGGAGCAGGAGTTGTTGTGGATCATCATCAAATATTCATGATTAATGGGTTTTAAATTTGGCTATCAAGCCTCATAAAAAAAATTATTCGACTAGTTTCAGGATCCTCGTCTCACATCTTCCATCTCTAATGTAACGATAGTGACGATAGTGTAAGATAAGATTACTTTCTATAAATCAGTTTGAATCGGTTCAAAAAATGTGTTCATAACTCAAAATTGTTCACTGTAGTTCCTAACTTGGCACATTTTTCTAGAATTAAAATGTTTTATGTTCCATTTCTGTCCCATTTTTTATGTTTTTGAAATAAATATTTTCTGCTCACCAAAGCTGCATTTAATTGATCAAAAATACAGTAATATTTTAAAATATTATTACTATTTAAAATAACTGTTTACTATGTGAATATACAGTAAAGTGTAATTTATTCCTGTGATCAAATTCTGAATTTCCAGCATCATTCCTCCAGTCTTCAGTGTCACATGATCCTTCACAAATCAGTGTAATATGATGATCTGATGATCAAGAAACATTTATGATTATTATCAGTATTGAAAACAGTTGTGCTGCTTCATATTTCTGTGGAAACCGTGATACATTTTAATTTTTCAGGATTCTTTGATGAATAGAAAGTTGAAAAGAACAGCATTTATTTTAAATGGAATCTTTTTTAACATTATAAATGTCTTTACTGTCACTTTTGATCAATTTTAATGAACTTTGACCCCAAACTTTTGAAAGGTAGTGTATCTGCATAAGCAAAACACAAGTAAATATCATTCTTCCTAGCTTTCACTGACAACAGTGCTGAAAACATGCCTTGACTATTATATCTACATTTTTAGTTGCATTAAAGATTTTAAATCTCCATGGCAACAAAAGCGGTTGTGGTCATAATTCACCTTTGGCTAAGCCCCGCCCCCCTTAGTTACTGTTGCTACCTCCGACAACTTTATCTGGGCTCTGGTTTGGTATCATCATGGCTTATGCTGTGACGCTCTTCCTGCTGGAATTTTATCAAACTTTTATAAAGCAGCAAATAAAGTGTCTGATAGAAGTAGGCAAAAGGGGCTCAGTGTGCGTTTGTAGGCTTTATTCAAGACATACAGGAGAAACGCAAGCAGCAACAAGGCATCCAAATAGAGGCAAAAGCATTACGGTCACAGTCAAAAAATGAACCACCGAATATCCTAATGGAGACGGAGGCTGGGACTCACAATATCAGGAGAAACACTGTTCATGCAAAGCTGGGTAGGTCTCTATTCACTTCTATAATCGTTATTAAGTTATTTACAAAGCAAACAGACTACGTGAGTATAAAGTTGTATTTATTAGCAGCGTGTGCTAGCGTATCAACAATTAGGGCAGAGAACCGAAATCATAACCTAAACCAGCATAAAACTGTCTAACTAGTGTAACTTCACAGTAAGGTTAAAAGCTAAATGTATCTTAGAGCACAAAAGTGTGTTGTTGATCTTGAGGGGTTTCGCTGACTGAGGACGTCCACACAGTTTAATCCAAAGACGACACTTGTCAGGATTTGACCGGTTTTGGGAAGGGAAAAAACGGACACCCCCTCCAACCTCTCTGGGAAACACGTATCTGTGTTACAAACGCCCCAGACACAACGGTTAACCATATTTCTGATAAAACTACGACGTAATAGCCTGCCGACACCAAACATACGAGACGCCGGTGTTAAAGTCAATGGAGCGCTGTGAGAAAGTGTCGGACCCTCTGTGGGAGCTCGTTCTTGGCTGCGCTGTGATTGGTCAATCTACATTCTAGGGCGTGGCTTAGCCAAAGGCGAATTATGGTTCCTGGGGAGGAAAAAAAAAAATCTAATTTCAAAAGACATTGTACAAACAACGTAGAAATGAGAAAGTCTTTGTAAGTTTGATATGCTATAAATTTAAGCATTTGAAATTTAGCAATGGGAACATGGTGAGTGAATTAAATAAAGGGGTCATATAATGCCATTTTTGTACAAGTTAATATGATTCTTTAGGGTCTAAATGAAAAGTTTGTAATATACTTTAATAAAAAATTCTCATTAGTATTGTAAGAAAACGCTAATTTTACCAGGTCAAAAACAGCTCAGTTTTCAGCACGCCATTTAAGTGCATATGTCTTTAAATGATAATGAGCTGTGCTAGCCCCGCCCCTCTGGTCTGTGGACACACGTGGAGTGTTGCCTTGACAACAGTTGAGTAGTAAGAATGGCAGCGGGAGTCTCTGAGGACACATCTATGCAACCGTATCAATTTGAACCGGAGTCGGACCCAGATCAAGACGACGGCCCCGAAGAAGTTCGACTATTGACCTATGGCTAAGCCACGCCCCCAAACGCGATGAACCAATCACAGTGCGCATAGCTAACCCAATACACTCAGACATTCTCTGCTTCCACGTCCATTGAAATGCATTGCAGTTCGTCAGTTTTCATTCGTTTTATATGTTTTTTCTTGTCATTTTAAGTGTAAAATAGTCAAACGGTGTGCATATGGGGTACATGCGACTCCGACACTAGGTGTCCCGAGAGGCTGGACGACCCTTTCCCAAACCACATCTCACCGAGATCAGAGTCTGCTCTGGGTTAAGTTATGCGGGAGACCAACAACACCAACTAAACCTGGATACATTAAACAAGGATGTCTACATCTGTGTTAAGGAAAGTCAACAACGTATTTGAACGTTATCTTTAACATCTCTAACGTAACGTTAGCCTAACATTAGAAAACGTTAACGTTAGCTTCTAGCTGCGTTGTACATCATGTCACTTAGCCTTATTAACGTATCTGTGAATAACCGAGATAACTAATGTTAGCAATGTTGTGCTGAATGGCTCATGTAAATACTGTAGCACCACACTAGCGGAGAGGTCGGGTAAAGATGGTCAAAAGGCTTGTACACAACTTAGACCTGTACATATAATTTGATCATGAACCATTAATTACATATTGAAGCACAACATTTTAGACAACTTTCTACCAGAACAACTGGGGAACTTTGTGTTTGTTTTTGCGGTTTATCACGATGACCTGTACATTTTTGCCTGGAGCTGAAGCTTTTCATCGACCTTCTCAACAATAACATTATTAATATAACCCTCCAATCCATAGTTAAGGCCCTTTTGGTGACTTCGAGATCATATATAACCTTTCTGTCTCCAAAAATCATTAATTGCCTCCTGTGAAATGTCTCCTACTGTGATCTGCCATAGCGCCCGCCACCGAATGTGGACTGTCCGAGTGAGTGGAGGGGGCGTGGCTTAGCCATTGGTCAATTAAAGGTAGGGTAGGTCAGAATTGTCTAAAAAAACTTATTCAAATTGGCTTAAACTGTCTTTGTATACCAATACATAATTAAAATGCAAGTACTCTGAAATAGAGAGTATAAAAAACTGAGTGACTCTAGTGTATTTAATCTTCAATAAACACAGCTCATTAATTCCATTCACTCCCACCTAAAAACGGGTGCGCGACTGCGCGCACGGGGGCGGAGCCAGTAATAGCGGCGGTAGTCATGGCGACGGAGAGTGACAGTCGCGCAAGCCAATCACTTGTTTCGTCCCGGTAGGAATTAATGAGCTGTGTTTTCTGAAGATTAAATACACTAGAGTCACTCAATTTGTATACTCTCTTTTTCAAAGTACTTATTCATGGGTTTCACGTGACGTCACACAGCAGTGTGGCCGCCATTTGTAGGACCGAATCCAAACATGCCGTCTATCTGCTGTAAGCTGCGATAACAGCAAATCTCAAAGAAATGAGAAATTAACGTTTTACAATATCCCCAAAAACCCTGAGCGTCGTCAGAGATGGATTGCTGCTATAAAGAGGGATCACTGCGTGCATAAATATCTTTTTTTACTACTCTACTGGCATTCATATTGTCCGTGACGGGGTGGTAGGCTACAAGAAAGACTCCCTTGTCTGAATAAAAAGGATAATATTATTAAGGATTTTGTGCCTGAGGTGTTTTTGGAGGATTAACATATCTTTAAAGTTGTAAGTTTAAAAAAAAAAAGTTTGTATTTGGAAAATTGCAACGTGGAAATGGCACCCGTTTCGTAGAATGACTCGCACACCTAACGTTACCAGTCCCATCTTCCTGTACTGTTATCTGGTGTTACACTGAGGCTTTGTGAATGCTTCACCAAAATTACTTTTAATTTTACATTATTATTGCATATTACAGGTTAGCTAGCTAAATTAAAACATGTAGTTTACAGTTGGAACACGTATAACGTCATTCTAGACAGCTATCTATTTTTACATTACTAAACTTATGTATTACTAAAATTACTATGTATGGCTGAATGATGTTGTTACCTGCTTCAGTATGCTAAACTACTGCTCACTGTTTCTGCCTTAAATTAATACATTGTTTAGATTAATAGATTATAGATAACTGCGTGATTTTTAAACATTTCTGGAATGCATAACTTGGACCCTCTAAATTGTAATGACCCATGCATTTTCTGTAAAGCTGCTTTGAAACGATATTGTGAAAAGCGCTTTACAAATAAATGAGAATGGTGTCCAAACCTCAATAATAATACAGGAGATGTGCTTTACCGACATTATTAGCAATTCAGTTCAGCAATGCAGCGATTACTCGAGTAACAACACCCGTCCTGTTATCAAGAACATTTTCTTCATCTCCAGATGATAGATTTTGGGATCATTAACCCATCCCGAAGTAAAGTAGAGGTAGGCTTCAGAGCTTCGCCGGTGTATGGAGAGGGATTGTGGACGATTTGCCGGGGGGGATGCGTGGGATTTCCCCCTTTCTGGTCAATGTCCCTGCCTCTGTTTAATTATTTTTATCCCCGGTGGGGATAAATTTATCCTCCCCTCAAAGTGATCATAGTGC
>JARPMJ010008993.1:0-30509 GCA_033366665.1 Phoxinus dragarum | reverse complement strand
CATTTTAAAAGATAACAATACATCACGGACACGGTTGGTTAAACCAATGAGCATTAAGCTGTGTCCAGCAAGTCATTTCCCATCGTGCTTTTGATCAGCCCAGTCGGTGGAGAGCAACTGCGCGCAACCATAGACATCATATAGATAGACGCCCTATCGACCGCTACTGCCTATTAGCGCGGTCGAGCCGTGGAGCCCGCCATCTTAAACCGGTCACCCGCTCCACTCAGTGTCATCAGTATGGCAGGAGCAATGAGCTGTCAGCGCATTTAATTAATCATACCGAACTGAATACCGAACTGATTTTCAAGCGGGGTTTTTTTCTGCAAATGTCATTCATGTAGCTATGATACAGGACACATGGTTCGGCATATTTTAATATTCATAGTAGGCTATAACAGTAATATAATATTCTGATATCAGATATAAAGTGACCAGACGTCCAAAATCAAAATATGTGATGTAGGATATAAGGTATTTTATAAATCACACACTATAAATATGATAAAGAAGCAAGAAGTAAAGTAAGATATTTTAATAAGTTGAAGAAACAATAATGATGTGACACACACACACACACACATATACATACACTTACTCTCTCTCTCACACTCACACACACTCGATTTGCGCATCGCCGTCATGTGTGTATTAAAGTTAACGTTACACAGGTAAGTTAAAGTTATTAACTTACATAGATTGCTTCCTGATATCACGTGCGCAAACACAAATAACCTATATTTATATATGTTTATACTACAGGGCCGTTGAATGCTTGTATCTGATAACCGAGAAGCTCTTGTAATTATTAGGCTACTTTACCCAACCTCTCCATGCCGAGTGATGCAGTAAACATAGCCTAGCTAACGTTAGCTGGCTACGATTTCAGTAACGTTAACGTTACAGTAATATCAAAGATCCTTGCTCCTTCTCAATTATCTGGTAATATTCTATTCACAAAATACAACCAAAAGTACGGTAATGTAAAAAATTACTTGTGAAAAGTAATCCCGGGCCCTATATTGCGATGGTCCGCCGATTAGAACAGGAAAATGCTCCACAGTGCTCTGGAGTATAACTGCTGCTAAGCAACGAAACTAGGAGTATGACCGGTTTAAGATGGCGGCCGTATTTCTCGGTGCCCAGCGGCCAATAGGGCATCTAGTCTCTATATAATTATCTATGCGCGCAACTGCAGAATCCGACAGGTGCGGCTTGCGCTCGCGAGAGTTTTTTTGACATACGTCAGCATGACATCAGAGCCAGGCGGACCGCACTCGGACACTTTTCTAACCGGCATGCATCTCGCGCTGATCACCGGTGATCGGTTCTGCGCAGATTTTGCTCATCTCAAACAAGTCTAATCACTCTCTCCTTCCGAAAACGTAATGTGCTGTGATTGGTTAGCTGGCCCAGTGTGTTGTGGTTCTCGGGAAATGTTCCGCCCCTCCATAACTGCGTGTTCTGCTGTAGTGTAAATAGCCTAGAGGATGCTTCAATTTCAAACCAATTCCAGCTCGATTCAGACCCTGTCAATGTTGACGAACAAGAGGATCATGTAGAACGGATTTCACAGTAAAGTTACTTATACATCATACAATGTTTTTGATGGTCGTAGTAGAAGTCACACTGCAGGAATGTGAGTCAAATCTTCTGACACATGCAGCCAGAATTTCAAAATTTAATCGCATTAATCGGCATGAACACGTCAAACTAATGATCAAAGACAACTGATTGTATAGCCTAGGATCAGACGAATATTTTCTACATTTGTCTCAGACGGCTAAATCGCAACACGATCTCATAAAAGTGCGTATCTACTGTAGGCTATACCATGTTTATTGTGCCAGTATAATACGCCCAAAAAAAAAATGTTTTGCGTGCATGCTACGCTGAAAACCCTTGGGTTGGTAAGGGGTGGGAGTGCGTGCAAATCATGGCCAAAATCGTAGGCTACTAGTGTGCACCCGTCTTTAAAGCAGGATGGGAAATGACTTTTCTGGCGACTAAGCTGCTTGTTGTTTTTTTTAGTTGTTGTTGTTTTTTTACTTGATTTATTGATCTCTTTTAAATGTAAGATTTTAAAGATATTCTGTTATGTGTATAAATTATGTGTGAATATTCCCAAACTCTCTGGCAGTGCTATCTAATAAGTGATTGTTGTCATATTTCTAATATATATAGGCTACAGATATATAGGCTATGTGTGTCTGTATGTAAATAAAAATGATTGACAAAGATGTAATTCGAATGTAATTAAATACTTTTGGTGTCTTGTAAGTTGTTCGTCATGTATTTTCATATAAAAGCAACGTCTTGCCTGCAGTTGTTTCACTCCTCCCCTCTGCAGACCCTCGTCGAGGCTCATCTCAAACGAGCCTATTATTCCAACGGAGCTCACGCTGAATGGAGTAACTCTGACCTAAAGGTTCCCCAAGAATTGTCTGCCAGAATACAGGGTCCTTAACCATTTAAATGAGCGCTCTTTGCCACGAACTAATAACGGGTTTCAGCGGAATTTATTCAGCTCTGAATTATATAATTTGCGCACAATTGAGTCCCCTCAAAGTAGCCTATTAGTCTGCTTCTTTTTTCTTTTCCATCAGAAAAGCCAACCTCTTTTCTCATAGAAAAGACGTAGACAACTAGAATATTTAGTTGCATAATGTTGCGTTGTATGCTTACAAACTGTTTGAGCTGTTAAAGAAGATGGTTTACACATCTTTATTTTTTAGCTCATTGCTTTTAGGAGGTAAGTTTATGCATTTTTGTTTATGTCTTCAGTTCTTGAATGGTCTAAAAATATAAATGGAAATATCCAGGCTATTTGTTCTGTTTTTTCCTGCTTACAATTGGACACTATAACAATATCAATAAACATTTTCATACATTTTATAGAAAATGTGCAGATCATAATATGTGCATATATTAGAATTACTATAAGTGCATTACAAAATCATGCAAAATTGCAAATATTTAGATAATTCTAACTATTTTCCTTACAAACATAATATGGTATGGCCTTATACGATCTAAAAGGTCCTCTAAAACATTTGATAATATAATGTAAAGTTCTTGAAAATACTTCTTTACTCACCAGTGAGGGTGACTCGTATTTTTTTATTTTACTGCATGTATTGTAATTATATTTTTTATTGATTAAATGTTAATATGATGTTATTTCAATATACATTCTAGATGTTCAGCGATGTAACTCTAATAAAGCTGTTGATGTGGAAAAACAAGACTTGTTTTAATGATTAATAATTTATTTAATACAAGTAAACAACAAAATATAAACTGGGAAGTTTGAATTTAGTCTATTTTTGAAGTTTGAATTTAGTCTATTTTTGAAGTTTGAATTTAGTCTATATACTTAAACATTAAACAAGTTAATTCAATGAAAATTCCCCATTAGGTCAAATAAAAGGAGTTGCCAATTTACCCATTACTCAGTTGAACTGAACTTTCCTCAAATCATTTGAGTAGTCTCAATTTATTAGGGTTTACAGTATATTATGTAATTTTTTAGCTGTTTCATTAAACTGTTAAAGTCTTTTGCAGTTTTAAAGTTGACGCAGCAGCAACTACATTCAAACACTGCCAGCTCAACAGCAAATGGTAAGATGATCTTATTTCATTAGGGTGCAGCTTATTGTGCAGACAGTGTTGTCCGGGAGAAGCTTTATGCTTTTTCTGTTGTTGTTGTGTAGTTTGTTTAAAATCTTAGGTTTAAGAAATTATATTGGTGTTTTATTCTGTCTTTCTCCAAATAAACTCTGAAAGATATCTGATAATCTGTGTCTGTTGTGCTGACTCTTTTGTTCCAGGTGTGTCTGGTGTTTATACAGATGAACCTGAGACGATATCAGTGATGGAGGGAGATTCTGTCACTTTAAACACTGGTGTTACTGAAATACAGAGAGATCATCTGATACTGTGGACATTTCGATTTCACAATTCTGAGACTCGTGTCGCTGAAATCTATAAACGGATCATCTCTATATATGATAGTGGTGATAAGGAGAGATTCAGAGACAGATTACAGATAGATGAGAAGACAGGATCTCTGACCATCTCAAACATCAACACATTACACTCTGGACTTTATAAAGTACAGGTCATCAATGGAGAGGTCAAACACAGGAGTTTCAATGTTGCTGTCTATGGTGAGTAAATCATAAATTCTTTATTTTGGTCTAGTATGTGGATGATTGAAGTCTATTAGTGTCAGGAATTATTCTTAATAAAAATGTGAAAAATGTATATTATTTTGTATATCGAAAAACTTCTGTCAAGTTGCCCTTGTTCATAGTTTTAGAGCATATTAAGATGCGTTGGTATTTTTATATTGAGAATCTTTAGAGACATCTCAATGACTTATTCTTCCTAAAAAAAATGTCTTTATTTTTTTCAGCGCTTTTAACGGTTCCTGTCATCAGTGATTCTCCACAAAAACCTTCAGTGTCAGAAAGATCATCAGAGCAGAATTGTTCACTGGTGTGTTCAGCATTGAATGTGAGTCATGTGACTCTCTCCTGGTACAAAGGAAACAGTGTATTGTCCAGCATCAGTGTGTCTGATCTCAGCATCAGTCTCTCTCTACCTCTGGAGATTCAGTGTCTGGATGATTCATACAGCTGTGTAGTGTCTTATTCATTCAGCAACCAGACTAAACGCCTCAACACCACTGATCTCTGTCACACATGTCCCAGGTACGTCAGCATTCAACAAACTGCATCTTTTAGTTGAACATTGCACACATTCATATGCAATTTACACATTTAAGCATTTTACTAATCACACCCCTGTTCTGTGCATTTGACTAGCGTTTTCCCCCATTATAACATACATTTTATGGATATATTCTTATTGTCACAACCAAGTTTGATCATTTCTGTTTTGAGATTTTCAAGATTTTCTTATTTCTGTCATTTCTGGGTTTGAGTTTCCTGTGTTTTAGTTATGTTTGTTTGTTTCCATGGTGTCTAGTAATGATTTGTTTCCATAGTTACCCATTGTTTTCACCTGTATCCAGTTCAGTTGCTCGTCCCCCTTGTGTATTTATACTCCTCATTTTTATACTTATTTACAGTAATGTCTGTTGTTGTCTTGTGCATTGCAGGAGCCAGACAACATTTATTTCCTACACTAATAATTGTTGTATTGCTGGTAGTGATCATAGCGGGGGTTGTGTTGGTGTATTATTGCCATAAAAACTACAAACATGCAAAACAAGAAGGCAAGTAGCGACTTGTTGCCATGTATAATTTTTGCAGAAGTATAGTGCCAACAAAATTCTAAATGTCTAAATTGATTATTAAACAGCTCAGACGACCGAGGAAGGGGTCATTTATACGGATGCGACATTTACCAAATGCAGAGCTTCAGATACGGTAAGATACGTTTGTTAGTTTACCTAAATCTCTTTGTCTGCTGGTAGAAAAACACTGAGTCTGTTTTTTTGTTTTTGTTTTTTTTTGCGTATCTGCTTGTGGCTGCTTTTTATATGCATGATGTTGCATAATTTAACACTCAGGCGCCATGAATAATTGTTCTTATTGCGTTGATGCTTGTGGCCTAAGTAATAACAAATACATTTTACCATGTTTTTAACATGATTTATGTTCTCACATAACCCTCATGATATGCTGTTGGTTTTGCATATGCGTGACTCGGCATCAGTCCAGTTCTTCTGTGGATTTTGTGCATGTTCTTACATGATAGTGAAGCTCTCATTTTATTTACCCTTTCGCACGTACGATCACACTGGTGTGATCAGTCTTGGCTGGTCCCTGGAGCGTATGATCACACCGGTGTGATTAGAACGGTCAGTGCATCACGTGATCAACTGCTAAATTCAAACGTGCTTTGGCGCGTTGGCTGGCGCTGAGCCGGAGACAGACGCGCTCAGTGCTTGTCATATATCACAACTAATCAGTGTTTCCAACCACATAATGTTTAATTTAGGTTTCAGACATTTCAGAATCACATTTTTTTTTTAGTTTGTAAAATACACACTGATGTCTAAGAAAGCGGCAATAATAATCCTTTATATTATAAAAACTAAGACGACACGTTTTATTCATATCAGATACACGTTGTGTAAGTAGTTTTACATTTTACCCTATTCTTCTCCCAGTTCACCAGCCACTTACTTTCATGTATTTCGGGAGAAGTGGATGAATTGACGTGTTGTAAATCCAAGAGATCCGATTCTCTGACCTGTGGCACAAACTAACATGGCGCCGACCATCGCGCATAGCCTACAGCTCAACTAACGCAATCGTTTTAATACAACAAAAACACATCCACATGCACATATTTGACAATCGGAATATCAGTGTTTCATACTATAGCTAATAAATGTGTGAATATTTAGAATAAAAAAGGAAAAATTAAATAAAAGCAGATTCAGCATTCATTCAGCGCTGTGTTGTGGTTGCGCTGTGTCACGTGACAAGCAGTGACACGTCACCATGGAAACAATAAAGTGACAGATTCGAAATAACCATAGACAGTATATAAACTGGACACAGCGACCCCATAGGTTTCAACGGAGAAAAATGAAGTCAATTAGAAGCACTCACTTCCTGATTGCCAGGCGAACTGCGCAGGCTCAAACTGAGCTTGAAGACGTAGATGTGACGTGAGCAACCTGTAGGTCTTCTAGTAGCTGTGCCGAGAGAAATCTGAATCATTCCCTTCCGAATCTCGCAGAGACGGAGAGCGTGAGTATTTGCTGTCCATGAGATAGCAGCAAGAGCAACTTTATGACTCTCTATATGGGCTTATCCCTTGACTTTATGCCTCCACGTCCTCCCGATTGCTTGCGAGCTTCTCTGCCTGTCCATACGGTAATTTTTCGACTTGTGCGACAGAGTCGCGCGGTTATGACGCAATCGTTAGCCTATTTTTACAAAAACTGCTTCTACGGGGCCATAACGTAAGATACAAGGTAATGGAGCATTTTATACATTTTCGTGTTTCTTTAGAAATAAATAATGGACAAATGGAGTCTTTAAACGCCTCAGATGTAAAGTTATTCGCTGTCAAAGTGACGTAAAAATGAATGGGAGTCAATGGAATGCTAACAGCAGGTGGGGGTCCGCTAGCTAATGGCGGCGTCCGGGGAGGCTTCAATGTCTTTCGGAACACTGCCCCCCTGGAAATAACGGTCGCCTTGAAAAACTCACGCTGGGGGGTCAATTAGAATATTTAAAACTTACGTGTGAACGGGTTAACTAGATGGGATTTTTTTGATAGTGATGCATTGAATTCTCTAATATATTTAACTTCCCATTTTAACAGCTTTTGTGGAAACATTTTTGCTACATTTTCTTTACAGCTGATGTTATTTTGTGAATTTGCTCTTTCATCTTTCTGCTTTAAGCATGTAGTAGTATCAGCTCTATCTCTTGATTTTCTTTCTTTTCTTACAGGAGACTAATAGACGGAGCAGACAGAGTATTCAAGTGTTGTTTTGAGATTATAAGCACACAATCTGTTATTGTACGACTCAGTTATTAAAGGACAGACAGAGCATGTTGGAGCACACCTGCAATGGTTCATTACTCGGTCATGTCTAGACGTGAGTACAGCTGCTTTGCGTGCTTAGTTGTCAGTATTATTATACACCCATCTACACGATCCTATTCCAAGAGTCAGGACAAAAAGGAATAAAGAGAAAGAAGTAGATGCAACCATCAAGATTTTGCTTAGGATGTGTAATGAGAGCAACATGCGTTTAGTAGCCTGTTGAATATAGTATAGCCAAGGTCTCCCTCTGCTGACCGTGAGAGAGACTTACAAGAATCACTGTGATGGATTTGACTGGTTATCATGGATCATGATCAAGTTAGTCTCTGCTGGTACTGTACACTGTAACTGCACAACCTGAGGAGCAAAAGCATATTTCTCCATTAATGACAAGATCTGAGGAAAATATCTTATAATGGTAATCTGATATCTTGATTATTGTCATGTCAGTGTATATGGTACACACTGTGTGTGTATTTACACATTAAACGTTGTGATGTAATCACCAGGCAAGAAGATTTTGCAAAGAGACATTCTCTACTGAATGCTTCCATGCCATTAAGTGATGTTAAATAGTGGGCTGATGTAATGTCATGCTAAAGTGTTGTTGTTGTTGTTGTTTTTTACAAACGCTTTCAGTGTACAGTACTGTACTTTATAACAGTGTTGTAATCAGTATGCTGTGTTTTGTGTATTTGCTGTGAAATAAATATTTCTAAACTTTCACTCTGTACTGATTGTGTTTGTCTCCACTAAACTTATAAGTAAGTTGGACACGATGAGATGAGTTGAGATGAGATGAGTTGAGATGAGATGAGATGAGATGAGATGAGATGAGATGAGATGAGATGAGATGAGATGAGATGAGATGAGTTGAGATGAGATGAGATGAGATGAGATGAGATGAGATGAGTTGAGATGAGATGAGTTGAGATGAGATGAGATGAGTTTGAGATGAGATGAGATGAGATGAGATGAGATGAGATGAGATGAGATGAGATGAGATGAGTTGAGATGAGATGAGATGAGATGAGATGAGATGAGATGAGATGGGTAATGCAGTGGCCTTCATATAGTGCATGCAAGACTATTCAAGGCCATTGTATTTTATTTTTTTATGAATCCCAGCATCAGACAATACAGACATTAGTTTCGATTGTGTGATGCTGTGGTTTACATGTTAACTTGACAGGGTTGAAGATCTGTTGATTTCACGGGGAGGGTTTTTTTTTGTATCCCAAGAGAAGCAGAAACACACTGAAGATCCTTGAGATCACTTATTAAAATACACATTACATTATGTATTATTTTAAACCTCCAACATCAGAAAAGTATCTGTTATCTTGTTTGTTTGTTTTTTCACTTGAAGTTCCATGCTCTGACGCTAACAGCTGCGGTAAAACCATTGGTCTGTTTTTTAGGTCAGTATAACCTTTTACTCTACAAACCTTTTTGTGTCTTATTAGACGTTTGCAGTTGTTCAGTGTGTTCTACTTTGTTCAGGATTTAGAAGGATTTTACAATTTCCTTTGAGAGGTTTAGAAAGTGGAGTGTGTAGTTGGATTTTTCATGAATTTCTGTTGTTCATCACACCACAGCACTACGAAGAGTTTGTTGCTTCAGAGACATTTTGAATATGATGACAAACGCTGCCGTCTTCTGTCTATGTGTGTGTGTAACAAATTGTAAGTGGATTTCATTTAATTTGATGTATTTTGGAGTTTAAATATGTTATGTGTTTGACTTGTTTAATTTGAGTTAAACTATTTTAATTCAAACTGCACTCTTTAGATATTTTTTATATATAGTTTCAGGAGTGTTTGGTGATGCAGAAGAAGTGAAGTCAGTGTCAGTGACTGATGGAGATTCTGTCTCTCTAAACACTGATGTTCAAGTACAGAGAGATGATCAGATAATGTGGACGTTTGGACCTCAAAACACTCGAATAGCTGATATCTTTAAAAGAGACCAAATAAACATTATATTTGTCAGTAATTATGGAATATTCAGAGACAAACTCCAGATGGACAATCAAACTGGATCTCTGACCATCAGAAACATCAGATCTGAACACACTGGACTTTATGAACTGACCATCATTAGAAGTAGAAAAACACTGAAGAGATTCAATGTTACTGTGTATGGTGAGTAAAGTGTTCAGTCGTAAATATAATTAGTGTTCAATTATAATACGTTCTATGTTATTGACTTACTTTCTTTAAAAAAAATTACATTCAGACAATGCTTTGCATTATTTTCATTTGAGTTGTCATTAATGTCATTTGACATTCATTGTTTTTATATTTTTCAGCTTGTCTGCCCATTCCTGTAATCACCAGTAACTCTTCACAGTGTTCTTCGTCTTCATCATCATCTGGATCATCAAGCCAGTATTGTTCACTGGTGTGTTCAGTGTTGAATGTGAGTGATGTGACTCTCTCCTGGTACGCAGGAATCAGTGTATTGTCCAGCATCAGTGTGTCTGATCTCAGCATCAGTCTCTCTCTACCTCTGGAGGTGGAATATCAGGATAAAAACACATACAGCTGTGTGCTCAACAATCCCATCACACACCAGACCACACATCTGGACATCACGCAACTCTGTCACACATGTGAAGGTACGTCAGCGCTCATATTACTGATTTGTTTTGGACTGATATTTTCTATTTATAGACTTTTTTTGTCTGAATTCATAACGGAAAGACTGACATTTTTTTTTCTCTGTGTTCATTACAGAACAGAACAAGCATTCATATTTTATTCTGATAATAATAATCAGTGTGTGTCTGTTGGTGTTCATGTCAGCTGTTATACTCATATACTGTTGCTCCAGGAAATTCAGTCGAGCGCAACAAAAAGGCAAGTATTACCAACAACTGACAAAGTTCGCCATATGGCGTTATATTGATATTATATTAATATACGTTGTGTTTATATATTAAAATGATTAAATAAATACAATTAAATAATATAAAACATTTAATTGAATTCATAAAATGGTTTATGTTTATATAAATGCACATTCTTGTATTTTTGGTGGGAAAACAGAAAAATGTATTAGAAGTTCTCAATATCTCGACAGTTCATCACTGTCATGTTGTAAACTCTATTGTCTATTGTCATGTGATCGTGTTCCACTAGATGGCAGGAAACTGTGTAACTTTTCTTTTTCAAAAAAATAACAAAATGAGTCAATAGTATACACCATCAATCCTTCTTCCAAGACGTGTTTTGTATTACAATTGATTCACTGGTTACCCCGTTATAAGTGTTTATATATTAGACCTGTCAGGATGGTTTTCACAGGAAATTGCAGACATGCATCACTCACTCGCGAGCGGGTCTCATCAAATCTATAAAAAGAGAAAAGTTGCTCCGCCTACTTTGACGCATGTATGGTGTGCGAGTGGAAGAGATTAGTTGTCACAACAAGAGGGAGAGGTTGACATTAAACCTCTAAATCTCAAACCTCTACGAATGACGAACATAGGAGAGTATGCTGGCAAAAAGAGAATGCGACAGAGCTCCTAATAAAACAAGAATCAACAGTGCTTGGCTTTTTAGAGATGCGAGAACTGAGGGATTTGAAATATTGTAAAAGCTTGGTAATGTGTTTGTGTTTGCAGACCTCACAATCACAGAACAGCAAAACATGTCAGAATACACACAGATAATCTACTGTCTTCAGACGAGAGATCTGCCACAGGTCCGCACACACTTTTACTGATTTTACTTTAAATATTTCATATTCATGAATAGATGAAGGTCTGAAGGCATACTGTCAGCACAGAGGTTTACTAATAGTGAATGTTTCTTCCTTATAGATATCCTTACTGAGTGTGGACAGAACAGTGACAGCAGTGAACTATAGACAACAGTGAAACTCAATATATGAACTGAACATCTCAGGAGAATGATTGTCTAATTTGAATTCACATTAAAAGTCGATTGAAGAAAAGACCAACAATAATCATTGTAAGATTACCTGAGAATTGATTGTGATCATTTTGCACCTGTAGAGGTTTAGAGTTTAATGAAATAATGCAGTATAGAGTTAGGTGCTTCCCACCATTCACACGTTTTTTTTTTTTGCTGAAACCTCAATGGAAGGCTCTATTGAGCTGCATGGCAGCTGGTCTGCCCTTTGGACTTTGTTCTTTATTGTATATTCAGTTTGTGCAATGTTTTGGAAATAAACTCCTCATCTCCTCTCCTCTCCTCTTCTTTCCTCTCCTCTTCTTTCCTCTCCTCCTGTTTCTGTTGATTGTATCATCATGAACCACAGACCAGATGGTGATGTTTGATGTGTGTGTGTATGGATTCAGGCCAGTAAATAAACTCCATGTGTGCGCACATATCAATTTTCCGACCTGGTACTTTGTCCTGTGGGAAGAAACATGACAAGGGTGATTCAATGCAGGCACAATGGGATGATGCTATTACATCTCTCATAATATTCATTTGACAGAAATAATACTCAAGCCTTGAGGGAGGATAGGAAGCATATAAATGAGACTGGTTTTGCTCACCAAACTGATTTTCTTTAAAACATGCACTCATGGAGGACCTGAAACAATACAATATACAATACATTAGGAAAAAAGTATTTTTTCCTACACTGAAAACCCTAATAAGTTGATTGAACTCAATTGATTTGAGTAAACTCGTTCCCTCAATTTAATTGAGTAATGGGTTCTCCCAAAACATGCATATTTAAGTTTACTTAAAGGGCACCTATTATGACATTTAAAATGTTCCTAATGTTGTTGTGGGAGTCCCCAACAACAGTTTTACATGCATGCAATGACAAAAAACACTTTTGTTTTCGTATAATATGCATTTATTTTTACCTGATTTGCTCACCGACTCCCAAATGATTCGTTCAACGACTCGTTTTTCAAACCCCTCCTCTGCGCGACGCTAATCTGCGTTGATTGGTCAGATGACCCAGCAGTGTTTACAGAGATAATACTTATTTTTAACACGGAGTACAATGATGCTTTTATCAATTAAATTGTATTATAATAAT
The DNA here is from genome assembly GCA_033366665.1 of Phoxinus dragarum. NCBI lineage: Eukaryota > Metazoa > Chordata > Actinopteri > Cypriniformes > Leuciscidae > Phoxinus > Phoxinus dragarum. The sequence goes on along the minus strand of JARPMJ010008993.1, from coordinate 17,939 downwards.
GATTATAGTCCACTGCTTTATAGTTTGTAGTAAAAAACGAAAAATAAGATAAAGAATTTAATGTTATGTTAGCGAGCATAGCCCAGAGTTTATATTGTAAAAGCACAATCAGTCTTTGTTTGCCATAACGTTTTTACAAAAAAAAAAAATGCAGTTACGTTACTACGAGGTATTACTCTATTCTTTAGACAACTCCGAAAACAACGACAAACACTTCACATATCTCAATACAATTGTCATTTAAGACCTAGAAGCTAAACGGTGCTTACACAACAAACAAAATAATTATTAAGCATGCTACATAAAATATAAAAGCAAAAATTATTGATAACACTTACAGGTTGTGATACGGAGGAGGAAGCTGATGCAAATACACTTGGAACTGAACCTTCCTTCAATATCAGACGGCTCGCGAATCCAAGTTTGAGTGCATTTAAAAAGCAATCGTCTTCAAAATGACGCGAACAAAGCACAAGGCTCGGACTATACTTCTGTGGTATAGTGAATTGTAGCCACTTAGTCTTCAAATGCTCCTCCTTGGACAGATGAAAAAAGTTGGCTTTTGAGCCGCACTTCAGAACACAGCGTCTCGTCGCCCTGATGTTTCCCCTGGCCTTGGAGCGCAATAAGTGGGCGTATCGTATTCAAATAACTTGACAAGTTGACATCATCTAGTCAGAGAAAAAGCTTCGGTCTTCTAACGATTCATAAAAATGACTCAGAGTCGACTCTCACTTTTGAAAGACAATAACTTTATATACGGTGCACTTTCATATTTCAAACTTTGCAGGATGTTTTTGTTCACTTAGATCTATGTTACACACTACATGAAAGGTAAATTTCAAAATTCCATAATAGGTGCCCTTTAACTTGGTGCTTATGTAGACTTGACTTAAATTGTTTAGTTCACCAAACTTGATGATTATTTAATGTACTTAGACAATAAAGTTCACTTAACTTAGTGTTAATTTCCACTCTTAACCCGAATTAGTTGACTTTACTCGCAAATCGCGTGGAAACCCGTTGCCCTATACCACTTTAGGTTTTACATAAGCTGAAACTAAACATGTTGAGTTGTATTAACATGGAACCCTAACTTTTTACACAAGCTGAAACTAAACTTTTCATTTGAGTGTCACCATTGTTGAGATTCATATGCTGATTGTTGATGTCTATGTGTGACAAAATAACATGGCATTTAAAAAATAAATCTACATAATGTTTTTTACAACTGTTCAAATTATAACAATTCTGTTGGATTTCCTGGTGAAAAAAAATCACAGGTCTTTCATATCAATCATATGGAAAGATCCAGAAAATAATAGATTAAACTCTAGATGAAATGAGGTGCTACTGACTTATAATCTTTGTTGATGACCTTTATTGATGATAACATCAATACGCAGTCATAGTCACTGGATCACTTACTCTTGGCTTTTTTGCTATACCAATTGTGCCTTTTAAACACACAGGTAAAGCAGCCAGAGAAAAACCATTGCTCAAATGTCAAGGGCCCAACTAAAGCCAACACTTGTCACCATTATGGTGACTACAAATTAAACAATAATTCATTAACATCTAAACCTCTGTTAATTCTCACTCGTAAGTTTAATTAGAAACAAAATCTGGCTTTACAGTGCAACGTGCCTATGCGTAACTAACAATATGAAAAAAGAGCAAATCTTAACTGAAGTTATCATAGATATACATAATATAGGCTAGATGTCTTACGGCGGAGTCTCGAACGGCATCACCCGGTGGCAATCTTGTCACAGGGAAGCTTTCTGTAAGGTGAGTGATCTGCACGAACACAAATACTCTTATCTCGCTGAAATCTTGACGGATTTACAAACGGTTTGGTTTCTTACAAACGTTATTAACGTGGCTATAATTCTGGATGCTTGAACATGTTGGAATATATAATATTATAATTATTCATAAATACGCAGTGTCATAACTACATCTCTGAGGTTTATAACAAACCAACCCGTTTGAAAATCGGTAGACAATTGAGCAAGTTATGGTTATTTAAAAAGTACATGCACCATTAAAACAATGTTACGAGTGAGCGAGGCCCCTGTGGCAAGATGGCCGCCAGGTGCGGACGTCGACCTCCATTGGCCAGCAGCGCGGACGAGACATCTAGCCTTTATTATATGATATCTATGGAAGTTACACCCATAATTCGCACAAAGCATCATGGGGCGTATGAAAGTACTGTGTAGCAAAGTTAGATGTTATGGGAAGAAGGAGGTGGGAACCGGCAAACATTTAAAGATTTTAATAAACAAATACAAAAATAAAAGTATAAGCCTGCAGCCCCTCGCGGACGACTGCTGGCCACACAAAACAGAAATAAAACACAACATAAACTCAGGCCTGTTCCTCTCTCGATCTTCACTGTCGTCGCTCCTCCTTTATGCTTCCGCTCCTCCGTGAGAGATCCGAGACCGGTGTGTCGCGCAGGTGTCGCTCATTATTAATCACGCCACCGGCCTCGCGCCGTCCTCTCACGTCCCTCGACCTCGTCCTGCTCGAGTTTTGATTCCTTGCCACTGTCGCCTTTGGCTTTTGGCTTTTGGCTTTCTTAGTTGGAGACATTTAATATTCAACAATATTACTGACACCATTGTATGAGAACTGAACTGAGTTGGGACAATGACATCACAGTTTTCTCCACCAGGGGCGTAGTTTGTGTGGGGGGGGGGGGGGGGTTGGGGGGGGGAGATAACCCCCCCAATATTTAAATCTATGCATTACAACCTTACAACTTGACTTGATAAATACACAGATGAGCCAAACATTATGACCACCTTCCTAATGTTGTTATACCTCCACATGCTGCTGGAACAGCGCCGACCCGCCGAGGCCTGGACTCTGCAAGAGGTGTATGTGGGTTCTGGCACCATGACGTTAGCAGCAGATCCTTCAAGTCCTGTAGGTTGTGAGATGTAGCAAGCGTGGATCGTTCTTGCTGGTCCAGGACATCCCACAGATGATCAGTGGGATTGGCAAAGTTGCTCAGATCTTTCTTTCTGCCCATTTCTCCTGCAACCCAAAACGTTGACAACGAGAACTGGTTGTTTGCTTACCATCTAATCTACCCAGACCTTAATATGTGGCCTTGTTAGGAGATGATCAATGATATTCGCTTCACATGACTGCTCATAATGTCTTCTGTATGTTTAGATTTGGATGTGCCAATTTGGAGAACGTGATTTCACCAAACACAGCATGTTGCTGGATCAACATCTTTGTTGATCCTAGATCAACATTCCAACCAATTGTAGTGGCTATTTTATGATATTCATTGATCTTTAGTAAAAGATAGATGATTCAAAGAATGTCACATGTGTGACTCTCACTTGTAGTGAGAGAAGATTCTTTTTATGTACCTGGGAAGGCAGAAGGGAGAGACACTCCAGAGAACAGACGAACAAGGACCTCTGACCTAGATGTCAGAAGGCCATTTGGTGAAGGAGGGCTTAGTCTATGGAAAACTACTGGTAGGATGGCTCTGGCAGAAGACGGCCTTGGAACGGAGATAAAAGCTGGTTCAGTCTGTCTGGGGGTGTGTCACTCTTCTGCACAGGGTAACAACTGTGTATTAGACTGCTCCTATTCTTGCAAGAATAAATACTTCTATTTTATAATTTGACTCTGAGTCTCCCTTACGCAGTGATGTTTGTTTGATGAATTTTTGCCACAACAATTTGGTGTCAGAAGTGAGATTCCTTGGACGATGCCTCCTGGACCTGAGATCGGACGGTGTTTGGCCACCTGGACTGAGTAAGTTCCAGCTCTACCCTCGTAAACTTGAGAGAGAGAGGCCGGCCGATGTCAGAGCCCCGGGAGGATCGACCACTGGAAATCAAAAGAACTCAAGGTGGCTCAGAACAAAACATCTCTGGGTAATGTATAATTTAATTAAGTTTAATTGGGGGAAGAGTGAAATTGAACCATATTGGCTGAGAACTGTTTTCTGTGGTACGTAATCTGAAATTAATTGAGATCTACGTACAGATCAAGATATTTCAAACAGATACGAGGAAAATAATCTGAAATTAATTGAGGTCTGTGACAGACCAAGACATTTCATACAGATAGGTACCTGAAAATTAATTGTTCCACCACGGAGCAAGTTATTTTTGGGTGCTGAAGCTAATTAGGGGGAACCAAGACAATCGTAACAGATTTGTTGGTAAACCGTAATTAGGAGGACACTAATAGTGTAACCCGTCCGATTTGGGTTAAAAGAAAAATCGGGTTTGTTTCAGAGACGTCTGACAAATAAAGAGAACGCGCGCAGAGGAAAATCCACAGAGAACAGATAAGCGGCCAATATGGGGAAGTCTCAAAAGCAAGCTTGCGAAAATTTGGTACACCGGTGTTTTGTCAAATGAGATAAAATTAAGGCAGAAATGTATGTAAAAATGGGAAAAGACAATGTCAAGTGTGAAAATGTATGATGTTATTGAGCACCACAAGATTAAAGATGGTGCGGGAATCAGTTGAACAGGGCAGTGAGAAACAAAGGTTGTTGTGTCTGCGTTCAACGTGTGGAAAAGTGTGAAAAGACAATGAGTTGTTGGCTTGAAGCAGATAAAAGAGAACGATGTAGAATGTATTTCCATATAGTAAGATTGAATATAACTGATAAAAGGGTTTTTTATTTTTCATCCATTAAATGATGTCAGAAGATTTTGTTTGTAACAAAAGTTGAAGTAGCAAGCAGCAATAAGGCTGTCTTTGTGAAGGATTGAGATTTGAGTAATATGATATATTGGTTTCTGTAAAAAACAGTAGGGATAAGTGGTACAGAGACAGTAATGATAGTTGTTGAATCGGCAGACTAACCATTTTGAGAAGAAAACAACTGTAGAAAATGTATGTTATGAAAATAACATTTCTGATAAAATGTATGGAACTATTTATGAACGGCTGTTAAATCAGATTAAGAAATGGTATGAAAAGTGAGGTTCAGATTAAAAATAATAATGATAAGGTATTGAGTATGATTAACAGGGATTAACATGATATAAAGATAATGAATGTTTCATTAAGCAAAATGGGGAACAATTCTATATTTTAGTGGTAAAATAATGATTGAAATTATGTTTATTTTTGGTTTGACCATTGTCTTTTGAACCTAAAGACTCCAGCTATGCTGGGAGTACAGCAACAGCGCGTGCTTATTCAGCCCGGCTTCCGGATGTTAGATGTGTACTTGCTATTGTAATCAGTGTTGTTGATGATAATAACGAATTAGAGAAATGTAAAGACATATTTTGGAATTCAATAATGTAAAATGTCGGATATTTTGTTGATATTAAGTCATTGAGGAAAAAAAAAAAAAGACATTGTCTGTTTTATAAAGGAAATTATGGGTCGGGGATAATTTTTCCCTGGACAAGTGTTAAAGTTAAACAGAAACTTTTTGAAGCCTGCTTAGAAACAATTTATGCATTTCCGTTCAGTTTATGAAAATGAATGTTCTGCCAAAAAATAATGATGAAGATTATTATTTGGCTAGTGTGATAGAATCCGCCACTGGTGGACTGTCAAAGAATACAGAGAACTGCTTATCAGCTCTGTTTACAAACTGATTGGAACACACTGCTTCAAGTGTGCAGTAAGTTGGAGCTGTTAGAAGGGGACAGAGAGATCGAACTATAGGAGAAGGGGACAGAGAATGTTTTAATTGTGGTCAGTGGGGTCATTTAGCAGCAACTGTAAATGCCCACTCAGAAAGGTGTAAAAGAAAGTTGATGGAATGTGAAAGTGACGTGGATTAATGTGGGTTTGAAAGTAGAACAGTATTTGAAGACGATATTAAAGTTTTCGTCTGAGAAAGAACTAAGAATGTGAATGCAGTGCTAAGGAAAGTGAAAAGAATGTGCAAGTAAATGAAAAGAAAGTGAAAAGAAAGTTGATAGATGGAAGTCGTAAGTAGATTGAAAGAGAAAAGAAAGTTGAAAGATTTAAGTTGTAAGGAAATCCTTTTAAAAGGAAAGAACTAAAGTACCAGTAGATGTAAATTGCAGATAAGCAAAATATTTGTAAAAGTAAAGGTAACTAAAAATATGATTGTCTTATAATGAAACGCTTAAAAAAAAAAAAAAAAGGGTTTTGGAAGATCCTAATTGTAGATTGGTAAACCCCTAGAAGAGAAAATATGGAAAATATTGTCAGATAAAGTTGTAATTGAAAACCTGACAACTAAAATGTAGATGTTTTAATGAAACGTTATTGAGAAATAGAATAACTATTTGTTGCTAAATGTAAAAATGTAGAAAGGGATCTGATTTAAACAAACAGCTTGGTAGTGTTGACCATGAAGCAGCTAGAAGATGTTTTGGTTTCAAAAGATAAGATTAGGACTTGACTGAAACTGTATGACAGTCTCAATATGAGTGGAAATTTGTAATGTCGAAATTTCCTGATATAAGAGTAAAAGACAACTATAAAATTATTTTTATATTGGAAACGTATGTAATTGCTGGCAAAGGTCCCTTTAAACTGGGCTAGAATTAAAAGATAAAGTAGCTAAAGTAGAGAATGTTTAGTATGAGAAACAGTGTGCCAGTCTTGAAGGTCTCAGAGTCTCTGTCTCATTCAATGTCAGAAGGCTGTTATCTTAGCCTGTCATGACAATAAGCTATTTAGTAAAGCACAGTGTTTCAGTTGAAAATTATAGACACAGATGTTAAAAGAAATCATGTTAAAGGAAATCATTGCCATTCAGAGGGCAATTAGTACTTAAATATTTTAGATTTGTAAAACTGAATGACTTTAAAGTCTTTAAAATAAGAATGTAGACCTGAATGACAGAAGTGACATTTTTGTACTTTGTTATTTTAGGACCAGTAACGTATTTGTCTGATCTTAGCCTTCACCATGACACAGGACCTATGACCATGCTATAGATGTGCACTGAATAGAAGGATGTGAATAAATTTCACTGAGATTTTGTTGATTCAGACAGGTCTAAAAGATTTGTGATTAAATACTGTTGTTATTAACCTGTTCTCCCTTAACATTTATTAGGCATGCAGTCCAGATAGAGGTGACTCTTGAATGTGTCTTTCCTAAGCTCCAGAAAAAAAACAGCTGAGTTCTGTTGAAGAAACTGATTGTGTGATGCGAGCGGGTCCAAGTGTGTACGTGGCTACTCAAAGACGGGATGATTTTCCTGGCCAGGAGACATTCTAACGCAGGGGGTCCCGGACACTGCATCTCCGGATGGAGGTGTTTTATGTGAGAAGGTATGAGAGTTGAGCGCTGATTACCAGAGGCCACTGGGGTCAGCAGAGCATTGTGGGGTCAGCAGAGTTTGACCGAGAGAATGTAAGTTCCTCTATACCACTCACCAGAGAAAACCCTCGCAATTCACTGTATGGCTTGTTTTCAATTGTGACAAGTCTGATGGAAATTATAGATAAAGAGCTAATGTGAAATGTGCTTTCAAGAGCCAGCTGAGACCAGGAGTTGATTGTCTTTATTTGTTGGGGAGACAGTGACATAACATATTAATTTATATCAGGAACATGATGTTGTTGCCTTATGGGCAAGGAAAATTATAGAAGAACTAATATGTCTATAAGATGGTTTTAACTCCTGAAGATCATGAGACATGGTGGGTGGCTAAAGATTAAGACAGTTTTTAGTAGAGTTTGGATAACAAAGGTTAGGTGAATTGAGAATTTATACAAGTATTCAGACTAAAGATAATCTTAGAAATGCTCATAGCATAATGTATTTTATGATTAATGTAATGGTTCTAATTTGAGTTAAACATTTGTATATTAACATTTGTGAACTATTAAGGGTTCTAGACTATGATTAATTCAATTTCAGTCTTAGGAGGCTGTTAAAAAAAAAAAAAAAAAGATTATTTGTGTGTAGTGAGAGAGAGACTGCTGAGTGGAGGAAGGGACTTGGTACTCTGTTTGTCTTTCTGTTATCATGCCTGGTAAGGCAAGCATAAACAAAATAATGATAATGAACCAAAACAACCCAGCTGACTTTTCTAAAGACAAAATAATGAACAGATAGAATTTGAAACGGGTTTAGAGGCCAAATTTCAAAGATGTAAAATTATATGAAAGCTACAGGAGAATGTGAAGTTTAAATCTAATTTGAACTTTAAATATTATACTTTTAGAGTTAATATATAAAAAAAAAGCAAACATTGGAAATGAGCATTTAACCTATGTGTATCTAGCATGAGTGTGTGTGATGGGGACAGCACTTTATGTCTTGTAGGTGTTAGTTTAGGGCAGCTATTCCGCCTGAATAGTGAGTATATTGTGTTTTTTTTTCATTACAGATGAGTTAAGGCAAGTGACAAATTTTAAAGAAGGCAAATGCTGAGTGAATCTGATGAGAAGATGATAGAGAACATGGGACGAGCTTTAAGTTGGTTGGTCATCACGCTCCGTCTGGTAGTAATTACTTTTGTCATTTATGATGTGGATTTGAATTGCTTTTGGATAAGTTTAGGTATTTATGTAAATTGGAATTGTGGTTATAGATTTGACAGCAACAACAACAAAGTGACATATTGGCTAAGTCAATATCAAATTATGCAGAGAGCCATTTGATTATCGTAAACAGGAGGAGAATGTTTTTTTTGACTGACATTGACCAAGTCTGTACAGCACGACCTGACCTGATAAAAGAAACTAATGACGACTTTTAAAAATGGTTGCGAGACAAAACAACAGGCCTGGAGAAAGCAGGATACGCAGTGAGACTGAGGGCCGTTGCCCTTCAAATACTTCGATAAGGAAATGAAATTGTGGCTTTAAGTGAAGAATGTAATATTTTTGTTTCAGAGACAGAGAAAGATGTCTGGAGGAAATTTGTCTGAAGACACTATGTTAAATGTTATGTTAAATTGATGATCGAGTTGTGTCGACCATCAAAAGGGGGATGCTTTATGTTTTATTAGAATAAATGTTGGGAAGAACACTAGGGGTAACTGGGTAAAAGCCCTGAAAGAAGCCTTTCTTCTGCCTAACAAAATTGCTGTCTGGATTGTTTCAACAGGAAACGCCAGGACATCGAAGTGGCAGCACGTACTTTACTATCTGACGATAACCTCGAAATTTGTTTTGCTTTACAGAGAGCATGCAGGATTGGGAGACAGGGCAAAATGTGTTGAATAATGGCTATGGATGAATTTTGCTAACTGTCCTGGCCTGATTGTTATTATTGTGGCAGAAAGGTGCTACACCTTGTACAGAGCATAACCTAAAATTTTACTTTTGCAGAATGTCAGGATGGATTGCATCAAGCTGAACTGATTCTGTTTTCCAAATGTATGAATATTGACTTGTGAACGCTTTTCAGGGGAAAAGGACTCTGACTCTAATAAGCAAGAAATGTCTAATGATTTTGAAAATTCCACAGGTCACACCAAAAGGGACGAGGGAAAGACAAATGCACTAACAAAATACTTAAGGTCTCCATTCACAGGTGACACCTGGGTCCAAGCCGCTCACCTACACCAACACGCCTGGAGGAGGATGTGGACCAACTAATGAATTAAGAATGTGGTTTTGTGATGATTTTGAGGATTTTAGCTGATTATATTGAAATAGGGTTTAGTATTGATATTAGTATATGACAAATGATTTGATTGGTTACTGATTTATTAGAAAATATTTAAGGTAAATGTTTTCAGGAAGAGAAGATCTATTAATTAATGTAAATTATAAGGATTATTATTGAAGCTGATTACGTAGAACCACTGCCTGATTGAATTAAAAGTAAAAGAAACAAAATATGGTTAGGGAAATGGATATGGGGAAAATGTTGAATGTGTAGGAGTTATGATTGTATGTGTTATTCTGATAATTTTGTTATTCATGGGTGAATATGAGAGAACTGGAATGTCTGTTCAATTGGTGAAAATGACAGTCTATCTGAATGATGATGATGAACAAAATTATACAGATGATTCAAGTAGAGATTACAGTTAAATGTGTTGATGTTTTTTTTCTTTTCTTTTCGAGAACGATTGATATGTGAAGAGGGTTAAAAGCAGCAGTTATCCGTGTTACGAGATGGCGTACAAGGACAGGGTTTTGAAACTGAGGGATTTTTTTATTTTTTTTATTTATTTTATTTTATTTTTTTAATGCTTTTACCATTTGCATTTTATTGCATTGTTTGTTTTCCTACTGTTTATAACTATTTTTTTCCTTACTAGTGTGACTGCGGTAGTGAGCCCGGCATTAGTAAACATGTTTACCTCGCTTGCTAAATAATTATGGGGCTTTCCCCAACAAAAACAGCCTTATGCTTTCTTCATCCTAAACTCTTTTTCTTCACAGGTTCAAGGAGACTGATTTTTATGATATGATGTAATGACTTGAACTTGCATTTATTATTATTGTTATTATTATTATTATGGTTGATTAATAATTATAAAAAGTGAGGAGTTGTAGTGGCTATTTTATGATATTCATTGATCTTTAGTAAAAGGATAGATGATTCAAAGAATGTCACATGTGTGACTCTCACTTGTAGTGAGAGAAGATTCTTTTTATGTACCTGGGAAGGCAGAAGGGAGAGGACACTCCAGAGAACAGACGAACAAGGACCTCTGACCTAGATGTCAGAAGGCCATTTGGTGAAGGAGGGCTTAGTCTATGGAAAACTACTGGTAGGATGGCTCTGGCAGAAGACGGCCTTGGAACGGAGATAAAAGCTGGTTCAGTCTGTCTGGGGGTGTGTCACTCTTCTGCACAGGGTAACAACTGTGTATTAGACTGCTCCTATTCTTGCAAGAATAAATACTTCTATTTTATAATTTGACTCTGAGTCTCCCTTACGCAGTGATGTTTGTTTGATGAATTTTTGCCACAACACAATCATATTTGAGAGACAAGTTTACAGTTTATAACAAGTTTAGGCTTACAATCAGGGTTTGCTGCTTCTACATCTGTGTTCCTATCATTTCCCTCTGATTTTATGGATAAGTTATGGGTAGGGTAAGATTTAGGGATAGGGTTAGGACAAATTTTCGGACAGGAATGTTATTCCAGGATCCACAAAGTATGTTAATCCAGGAACACGTCTTGAGAAAATAACGGTGACCTGCCAGTGTCCCTAAATTATACATTTAAATGTATGTAAATGCACCATATCACAGACAAAAAACAATTTTTCCATTAATGATGACATCATTTGAATGTAGGCATGTATTGTGATGAGTTACATGTTCAGCAAATGTCTAGACCACTGCAGTAGAGGAAGCAGAACTGTGCTGCCTCTCGTAATGCCATCAGCGCGTACACAAGTCTGTTTACATGTCTGAGTTAAAGCATTTTGTGTAAGTTATTGTTATATATAAAACATATTGTAGGGTTAGGTAAATATGACAAAATATTTAAAAAAATACATTAAAATATTGTGTAATATTTTAAATATGGGTTTTCATCTGAATTATATATCATTTTTAGTCACGTGCGGATTCTGTTTCTCTTGACAGTGTGGTCAGGATGTGGTTTGTAAGTGAGAGATGGAGAGATGCAGAAAATGAAATAGAAGGAGGGAGTTTGTGAATTCCTCAGAGGCTGAAGTTGCAGAGTTTATCTGTTTGTTTGACTAACTAGAATTTGATATAGGCCTACAAATCTTTCTTATTCATTTTAACAAATTAAGCCATTTTTTTATTTAACAACTCCTGAAGAGTATGCTGTGGTTTTTTATTCCAACTGTCACAGTCATGAAAATATTTTAGGGAACTTAATATTTTAGAGAACTCAAATAAAAAAAACGGGGAACTTCCACTATCATGATCAGAGACGAGAACTCCAGTCAGCATGAAGTAATGGAGCCCTGTGATCGTCCTGTGGAGAGCGTTAATCTGAGTGCAATAAAAGCTGCCATTAGGATAATGCATTACGGGAAAGATGATGCATTACGGGAAAAAATCTGTTTTTTCATTATGATAAAACGGTTAGCGTTGTTTTTGAAAGTTGTGGTGTACAAAGGCAGTGTAAAAAATGTACAAGACATATATGAGAGTTCAAATAACCAAGCGTCAATGGAAAAAAACAGCTAAGCAGTTGATGCACGAGTCCACATGTTAACCTAATATTATCTGAAGCTGACTTAACAGTTTTTTTTTTACTCCAGGCCAGCCAGCAACAGATTTTAATCCATGCTTTGAATAAATTATTCTCACAACTTTTTAAACCTGAACATGGAGGTCTATGACAGGAGTAATGACTAAAAACACAATAGAGTGACACATGCACTGTACTTAAATGCAGTAACCGTCCTTGTGCTTGTACTTCATTTTGTAATCAAATTGCTGATACTAAAAAAAAAATTAACAGAAGATTTCTCAAGGGCTGAATGAAATTTGAATGTTCCCGAAAGGATTGATTTGCCTCACCACCTTTTCGAATCATTCCCACGCCCTTGATGTGCATTTAACGTTCATTGCTCTTACAACTGAAGAAACATGTGCTTTCCGTGAGATATAAGAATAATCTGCAGCCGCAGTGGACTCGCTCAAGGCCTCAGATGGTCTATTTTAACTCTGAGTGGAATCAACATGAGGCTCTTCATGCACTGTGACACACTCAGTTTCAGAGTCAGAGCGAGATCTTCTGTGGTCTGGTTTATATAGGACAGGGGTCTACGCATGCACTGAACCCATGTGGTTTTGTTTTGTTTTTGGAAAACGCACAGCATTTAAATGAAAGCTTGTCTATTATGGGATGTGTGTGGTTGGTGTTTCTGCATTTGGGCAGTGGGACACTTCTGTTCTCAGGCTCATGACCTATAAGTTTGAGTAGAACATTTTAGTAACTGTAATTATTTATTTTACATTTAACCTCTTTCTCTTTTTCTGCATTTCTGCATAATTTCAGCTCAGTTGTATCAATGTCCTCATGCTTCATGCTAAATATATGAATGATGATAAAGATTTATTACATGTTCAGCCCAGATCTCCAAAACATCAGGTGGCAGTATGAGTAAGATATCCTGGTTCAGAATAGCACACTTTCCTCTTCTACAGAACCTTCTATGTTTCCTTTTTATATCATAACTTTGTACATTATGATGATAACCAGAAATGTGGCAGGCCTGAAACCATTTATTTGAATGATATTCAGCATTAATCACACACCACTGTTAATTCTGATGAACACAGATAAGACTTTGTGTTTGCATTGCTCTACAGGAAATAGTGGCCTACCAGAACCCAATGTGTCAAAAAAATTCTAGAGGTGTGAATAGAGGTGTCAATATTGATTACATTTTTTTTTTAAATCAATATCTTTTTTTATGTTTTTAAAGACTTTTTTTGATGTTGTTTATTTGTTTATAAACAATTGGATCAGACAACAGATGTGAAATGTCATGTGCTCTTCCTCTTCTTCTTCTGAATCAGTTTCTGGTTCACGAATATGCTATATGAATTAAATCAATAGGCCTACATGTCTTTCCACTCTCCATTGTGTAGCGTTTAGTTGACCCAGTGGATCATGTAATCTGTGATTGAGTGGAGGCAGGGACTAATATGCATTTCATTAATCCTCATTTACAAAAATAAGCAAGGGTGTAGAGTAATTCAAGGTATTTAAGGCATGAAGAAAATATTCTCTTCACATGAAAAAAACTTTAAATAGGCTATGTAGTTTTGATTATCAAAGATGAGTTTTAAGATATATACAATTGACTATAGGAGGACTTTAAAGGGGTGGTTTACTGCTTTTTTTCTTTGCATGATTGTATTTATGGGGTGCAATATAACATGTCTTGGTTTTTTTTTTTTTTTTAAGCCATATTTTTCATAAATTTGACCTTTATTGTAAGCCGCTTTCTCCTCTGTCATTTGAACGACCGGTTGACTTCCTGATTCTATGAAACCACTCCCTCAGAAACAGGCATGGGCTCAGATTGGTTAGTTGGGCCGGTGCGTTGTAATTGGCTAAACTGCGCAGTGCACGTTGTCCGGAAACTTCACGCCCATCACCTTTACGGGCGAAAGTTGCATGTGCTCCGGTCAAATGTAAATAATGGTTTCAATACTGCCGTACAGTTTGAGCCAGAATCAGACCCAGAAAGCGGCACTGAAGAGAGTCAAGCAGAACCTCCCCAAACACGGCTTTTACAAAACGCTTCTGAATGGTAAATTTTTTTGTACTATTTTCTACTATTATTATATAATAATTTCGATACCCTGTTACTTGAAAATGGCCACTGCTGACACTTGTTAGCTTTTGAGATACGGGTTTCTCCTGATTAAACATTTAATATAACTGAATAAATGACTGAGTAATACCGCAGCTGAAGTTTGCTGTTGCGATTACATATATATATATTTTTACTTTACACGTTTGTCTTACACACAAAATAGCATCGAACTAACTGGCTACTATAAACAAACAGCTTTGGCATTGGTTTACGTTTTGATTAAATCGAAAAATTACTTCATAAAGTATACATGGAAAATACATTTACAAAATTAGTACATAATTACAAATTGCAGGTTCAAAATGTTTGTACGCGTTTGTCATAGACACAAGATATAGCATAATTAAGTGGCTATAACGCGAGCGCTGGCATTTGTTTACGTCCCTGATAAAACTAAAACATTACGTCTGAAATTATGCAAACATTTTAAATTATTAAGTCTTACTTACAGGTTGTGGCCCAACAACGGCTGCCCTCTGTGTTTAAAGTTGGAACTGCTTCATGTTTTAGAAACAGTTTCTTGTTTAATCCGGCATTGAATTCGTGGAGATTCTGGAAGCTGTCTACCGTAAAATGCGCAGCACAGAGAGCTACGATTGTAATTTTCAGGAACATAATAAAACAGAAATTGTAGCCATTGTTGACGAACTACAGCGTCCATAGGAAGCCCGAACACCGAAGACATGACAGCTGGGTGAGAATAACACACTTTCGACGGCATGGCTACAGCTCTCCACTATAATTCTTCCTCTTCCACAAAGCCGCAGAAATATGGCCACGCCCCCTTTTTTGCATATTCCGGAGGGAGGGTTGATGTAAATGTATGGGTTAGCTACGTATAAAACCCGGGAAGTATCTCGTTGTAGTCCCATTCGAGTCGTTTTTTGTAGGCATTAAACTTCCTGATTTTTAAAAGACAATATATCTGCTTACATTGAACTTTCAGCGCAGCAACTTTGCAGATACTGTTCATGCACCAACAGCAACATTACACACTATTTAAAATGAAAAAGTGAAATCGCAATCAACCACCCCTTTAAATAAACAAGTGCATACTCAAAAAAAACTTTAGATATAGCCTATACGAGTGCACCGCGAAATATCGCGGAATAAGCCCCGCTTTAAACAAAAGAGCCAATCGCCAATTTGCTTCTGCCGTTAGAAGCTCCGTTGCCATAGAAACGGTCGCTTAGGACCACAGCTGGTCCAGCCAGAAAAATACGCTTTTTAACGCTATAAATAATTAAAATCATTTAACGTTAATTTTGTAAACAGATTAAAGTCTAAATGTTAAGGTAGGCTATGTTGCGTTTATGTGTGTGTAACACATTCTATCCTTTGGGACTTGTCGTAGGCAAGAGAGAGGGGCATGCGCATAAGATGACCAGGGGGTCCGAGAAGCAGGTTGATGTGGAAAAGTTTAAAAGTGTGCACCGTTCATGGAACTCCTGTGTCTTGTTTTCATTATTTTATTATCCAACAGTGTTTAAGCGAACCCAATACAAAAGCTCGGTAAAAATTTTTACTAGATTTTTAGATATAGTTATAGCCTACTGTATTGTTTGATCATCAAAGATGCCTTTTCAACACATGTCATTTTATGGTGAAATTAAATAGTTCTAAAACAAGAATAAATCACATAGCCTAATAATCTTCTGTAGCCTAGCTGCTGCAGTCAATAGGCTTGTTTGACATGAGCAAAATCTGCGCAGAACCGATCACCGGTGATCACCGCGAGATGCATGCCGGTTAGAAATGTGTCCGACTGCGTTCCGCCTGGCTCTGATGTCATGCTGACGTATGTCAAAAATCTCTCGCGAGCGGAAGGCACACCTGTCGGATTCTGCAGTTGAGCGCAGTTGCTCTCCACCGACTGCGCGGATCAAAAGCATGATGGGAAACGACTTGCTGACGACACAGCTTAATGCTCATTGGTTTAAACAACCATGATGTATTGTTCTCTTTTAAAATGTTTGATATTAAAACTCTGATATCATGTTTTATGTGTATAAATGATCTGTGAATATTCCCAAACTCTCTGACAGTGCGATCTCTATATGGATTATGTGATTATGTAATTTATATATATATATATATATATAAACACATGTATTAAAGAAAAAAAAAGATTGATAAACACGTATTTGGAATGGGATTATATAGCCTAACAAGTGATTTGGGTGTCTTGTTCATTATATTTATTTTCATATTTAAGCAACAGAACTTAAATTACATCCAGTTTATTAGCAACACTGTGCACGAGCGTGAATCCCCGCGATATCCATCTTTGATCTCACAGGTGTCAGATCCACTGCGAGAAGAGAGAACTGTCTGGCTTGCCTGCGCTTTTTTCACTCCTCCCATCACTGCAGCCGCCTACTCTCGCATACATTTCAGGCGAGGCAAGGCGCATCTCAAACAAGCCTAATGATAGAGAGTCATTTTACGTCATCTCGTCTTCCTCCTCTGTGTGAGCACGAGCAGCAGACAGACATTCAGAAAAACAATAAAGTTTTTTTGGTACAGTGGGCCACTTTGCTTAAAAAAAAAAAAAAAACGTTTTCAACAGCGCTATGAGGACTTTATATTTCAGAAATCGATCGGACATCTTTTGAGGAATATGATTTTAAACGCTTTCATATGCATTCTGATCACAAATGGTAAGTCGGATTTAATCTCATGCAAAGCGCGGTCAGGACTAGAACAGCCCAACAACAACACATATGTAGTATAAATACACATGTACATTTCTACTTTCTAAATGCGTTTTCATGCAACTTTTTTTGGTTTGGTTTCAGGTCGAAACATCGAATTTAACTTTTTTTTTTTACTTAATTTAATATAATACAATACATGCACTCCGACTTTATTTGTTTGTTTGTTATGACAAATAAAATTCATTTTTTTTCATCTGTTTCAGGTGTGTTGGGCGCTGGTACAGATGAAGTGAAGTCAGTGACTGAGGGAGATTCTGTCTCCTAAACACTGATGTTCAAGTACAGAGAGATGAACAGTTACTGTGGACGTTTGGACCTCAGACACTCGAATAGCTGAAATCATTAGAAGAGACCAAATAAACTACCGGTATATATTTGTCAGTAATGATGGAATATTCAGAGACAAACTCCAGATGGACAATCAAACGGGATCTCTGACCATCAGAAACATCAGCACTGAACACACTGGACTTTATAAACTAACCGTTATCATAAGTGGAATAACCTCATTGAAGAGATTTAGTGTTACTGTCTATGGTGAGTAAACGGTATGAATCATATCACAAATGCTATAATTTCTGATATGATAAATGATCATTCAATTGCCCAAAATTGCAGCCAAAATTACCTAAATTGTTGAAATAATTATTAAGATATAATATGCACGATAGCTGTTCAAATTATCAATCTGTATTTTATTTTATATGCAGGCATTTCTCTCTCTTTTCAGCCTTTAATTCACATTTTTGATTAGCCTTGCAAGAAAACATCTGCATCATGTTATTTTTGTTATTGATTTTTGATAACAATAATACTGATAATAATAATAAGCATTCATAACGTTATTCAAAATCTTTAAAAACTTGCACCTTGGAACCTATTTCACAGTTTGTGTTCTCGAGCCACCAAACACTGCTGTCGTGCAAGTGAACGGCCAGAACACATTAAACGTTTTCTGTTTGCGGGACAATAATTTTATTCTAGAGCTGCTGTAAAGCC